>VMBQ01003265.1:122979-134474 GCA_007657795.1 Dreissena rostriformis
ATATACAGTCCAACCTGTACCTACGACCACCTTTTAATAGCGACCAAATGTCAATAACGACCACATCGATTTCCTCCCGAACGATTTCACTATATATTGAGCCTGCGAATAAAGCCCACCTGCGAATAAAGACCAAAGACCGCCCTTTTACATTCCCAAAAGTCCATTTTGATAGCTTACAACGACCACTGCAATCATAAAAATCAACGATTTCGCAACTGTCAAAAAACAAAATGGCCGCAATGACGCTGTGTAGTCACGTGATACACATCTTACCAGTGGACTCGTCGGTCGCTATGGAGATATTGGCAAGTGACAGTTTATTGCACTCGATAGCAGTTGTTTGTTTATTTAACACGCATTGTTAATTGGTAGTCGCCTGCTTCTTTTATGCATTTGACAGTTTGCCGAAAGTGTAAAAAATTGCCTTTGTATTTAAGTGACTCGCGATTAATGTACTAATTGCCGAAAATATCAAAGAAAAGTTTGGGGCTTTCATCAACTCATTAAGGAAATTAAGGGTTTTATTACAATTACGATGCCTATTAACCACAAACATTTTGATAGTCATTCCCTTCTTAAATTTCTCCGTGATAAGACGTGCATAGATTATAGATAAGTAAATTGTCAGTTCAAATTATCCATCATGGCTTCCAAGCGTAAGTTCTTGACGTTGGAAGAACGCGTTTAGGTCATTAGTTTGTTAGGAAAAGGACACAGTTGTAGACGAGTGGCTAGTGATCTTGGTGTAGGCAAAACTCAAATACAGAACATCATGAAGCGTAAACTTGAGATAATGGACGAGTTCGAGGAGAACGTTAACTCTGAAAGTAAACGCCCTAAGCGTGAGTCGGAATTCGCGCCAGTGAATGACTTAGTGCATAAGTGGTTTATTGACGCTAGTGCAAGGCTCTTGCCTGTGTCTGGACCTATGATCCAGGAGAAAGCCTTGAAGTTTGCGAGTTAGTTAGGACTGTTGGACTTTAAGGCAAGCAATGGCTGGCTCGAATCTTTCGTAAAACGAAACAGCATTGTATTTAAGATTCAGAGAGGTGAGCGGGGTGAAGTAAAGAGTGGGATTGTAAGAGACTGTTTTGTTGTTTCTACTGGTATGTTGAGTATCTGTCTGGTATCTTATTCTTGGATGTTTTCAGAGTTATATAAATAACAGATGTCATTTAGTGTCCATTATTGACAACTTTGCTGGTTGTGTAGTAGTGATTCATGTATAAATGTTTGCTATGTTATGTGTATTGTGTACATGTTCTTTGTTCTTTGTAGAATTACATGTACATATACATGTATGTCAATAGTTATTTATATATGTATATGATTAATAAAATAAATAATAAAAACATAAGGGAATTAAAATAACAAATATAAAAACAAAACTGTGTTTTCAATCTTTTATTTCATTTTACATGCATAAGTATTCAAACAATAGAGCACATACATAGATAATGTACCTGTTAAAAAACTACATGTATTAGCATATTTTGCAAAGTTTCAATCGACCTTGCGAATAAAGCCCACCTGTGAACAAAGACCACAATGACCAAATCCCTTGAGTGGTCTTTATTAGCAGGTTAGACTGTAGTTGAGTTTCACGGGAATACCAAGAGCGAAAGCCGTGATTTAGAGACGTAAGGACTATGTGTGTGTCAAGCGGGTTTAGTATGTGGCGGCAGATGATGTCCTCGAGAAGTTTGAAGGTGCCCCAGGTAAGGGATACATGGCTGTAATTCTCAGTTGCGTGACGGTCTCCCTTCTTGTTGACTGGTGCTATGTTGGCATCTCTACAATCTTTCGGTAGTTCTCCAGTGTTGATAAATTGCTGGAAGATAGCGGTAATAGCTGGGGCTAGTTATGTAGCACAGGCCTAGAGGGATTTGTTGGGTACTTCGTCAAGACCTACATCTTTGTTGACCTTAAGGTCCTCTAGTAGTGTGTGTACACCTTCTTGGCAAATCAAAATTGTAGGAATGTTTTCTGGTACATTGCATGAGTCTTCTGGTGTCTGTTGCGAGCTATCATCCTTGGTAAGAACTGATTGGAACTGGTTTACTAAGACTCAGCTGTGCCGTTGGAGTCGGTGGCTAGGTGACCATTGGAGCGTAGAGGTATAATACCGACGTTTTCCTATTTCTTTGATTTAACATATGAACAAAAAGGGTTGGTGTTGTTGGTCTGAAGTCATTCATTGATGATTCTGTTAACATGTTCCCATTCCGCTTGCAGTATTATTTTCTTGCTTTCCTGTTGGAATTTTCTATTTGTTAAATACAATTTTACACACTCCCATTAACTCAGGTTCTATGGTGGTTGTGTATTGCTGATCGACATACATCATCAGCACGGAGTCCCTCCGCCGTAAATGTTTCGCTCCTGAACCATGGACATCTCGAGAGGGTGGGGCCACCATAGCTTCGGTGTGAATGTCGATAGCTCTAATTCTTCCAAGCTGCATCCTCTCGCCTCAGCCACCACCTGCTTGATGACCGCTCTGCAGCGTGGCTCAGTTTCCGGATAGTCCGCCGTCTATCCCTGCAAGTAGACCCGACTGTTGACATCAGTAGGCACACTGATTGTACACAGAACCCTCTAGCACCTGCTTCTATGGGGAACAACCAAGTACACCAGCCTCTTTGGTTGCAAGCTTCTAGCTGCTCATTATACTTGAACTTTTTCCTCTCGAGGGCCTCCTCGCATCTCTTTTCCCAGTGTACAGTTTACTCGATCACGATGAGTCGTTTCCCCGCCTCTGACCACAGCACGAGGTCGGGCCTTAGGTTTGTCTGCACGATACTTGGGAAGATCAGCTTCTTGTCAGGGTCAACCTTCATTCTCCATTCGGTTGCGCCGTTGAGGATTGATGTTTTCTGTGTCGGCTGTCTCTGTGCAGTTTCACCCGGCTTCACGAAGTTTATCATCTGTTGTATCATGGTTCTACTGTGTTCCTTTTTCCTTTCTTGTTCAAGCCAGTCAGCCACCTTTCTGATGACGTTGTCGTGGCGCCATCTGTATCGTCATTGTAACAGAGCGGTATGGCAGCAAGAAAGAACATCTTCTAGAGTGCCGGGACGATCACACAGTTTGCATTTAGGATCTGGTATAAGGCCCCAACGGCAGAGGTTTGTGGGTGATGGTAGGAGGTCATGGATTTACCTAAGGAGGAAAGACAGTCTGATGGAGTCATACTTCCAGATGTTGTCCCAGGTCAATTTGTTGTCAATTGTATTCCATGTTGTCCATGCTCCCTGTGTTCCTATTTCTCTATTTTCTATACCGCTCGAGCTTGTCTCTTGTTTTTTTTTAGCTTCTGAATTCTGCCTGGATAATGGCGCGCCTCTCTTTCTTGTCTGCTCGGCTCCACAGACGGGTTTGTCAAGCCAATCCCCTGACGTCCGACAGCAGTCAATCCTACAATGTCTTTGCTTGGCTGACAGTCTCTGTGGCCGACCATTTCCTGCTGGTGCGGGTAACAATGTCTGCTTCTCGGAACTACTCATCTGGGGAGTCTCATATGGTGAGTACCAGTGTCGTCTTGGCTGTCTTGAACTCTTCCACCAGTGAGGACAGTGGTAGTTGGAGCTTGTTGCTCTTTCCGTACAGTCCTACGCTGGAGACACTGGAGGGTATTCCCAGCTACTTCCTTAGGTGTCGGCTGGTGGTCCTCTCTAATGCTTCTATCAATGAGCTCGATACCTCATACAGCATCATTGACCAGATTAGCATTGGTAGTAAGGCATGCTGGTATAGCTTAAAACTTTCAAGGGAGATTGCTGCGGTCTATCTTTTTCAGTTCCTCATCTACCTGGGTTTCAAGCTTTCTGAAATTGTCGCTGTCCTGTGGGCTTGCATCACACCATTTCCCCAGTCATCTGATAGGGCTCTTCATTATCGATGGTTTCTCCTCGTTCTGTACTTGGAGGGTGAATCTATCTGTCGGTTTGCCCTTCTTGATGATCAGAGATCTGGACTTAACTGCCTTGAATTTTATCCTGGCCCATGAAGCGACGTCTGTCAGGGCAGTCAACATCCAACTCGCCTGTACACGGGTTGTAGTGGTGAGAGTGAGGTCATCCATGAAGCCTCGACTGGATGGCTGGTAGATTCCTGATTCCGGCTTTGGTCCGCGTGTCTCTCTGAGAGCTGCATTGATCAGAAGATTCATTCCCATGATGAAGAGAACGACAGAAACTGTGCATCCGGTGACAATTCCTTTCTCAAACTTCTGCCAGTTCGTAAGCTGGTCAGCTAAAGAGAATCGGAGTTTGATACCATCCAAGTAGCTCGTGATGATTTTCTGGGTACTGGCTGGAACATAGTTATGTTGGAGGGCTGTGTAGACCTACTGGTTAGGGATGGAACCATATGCATTGGCGATGTGGAGCCAGACATCTATGAGGTCCTTCATACTTGCTGCTCGTATCAGTTGGGTGATTGACTGGTGTGCTCTACACAGCCTGAAAAACCGGGAATGCCTCCCTTCTGAACAGATGTGTTGATATACTTGTTGGCTGTGAGGTAGGTCGTAAGTCTTCTGGCGAGGATAGCGAAGAACGTCTTTCCTTCCACGTTTAACAGTGAAATGGTCCGGAGCTGGTCGATGTTCTTGGAGTTCTTTTACTTGGGTGTAAAAATTCCTTCTGCTTCTTTCCGGGATGCTGGTACTTCGCCTTTCCTCCATACCACCTTCAGGAGTTTCCATAACCTGTTGAGAAGAAGAGGGCACATCTTATACACTTTGTACGGGATGGCGTTAGGTTCAGGAGCAGAACCAACTCTTGCCTTCTTGATGACATCCTTTACTTCCCCAGAGTCTGCTCTGATGTAATGAGTTCAACCTCTGGAGGTGCTGCTGGTTCTATGCGATCACAACTTCCTAGTGCGTCGTTCCGACTGGCATCTGAATGTGTCTCGTGGGGTATCTTTCTACCTCTTCCACTGGGGTTTCGAGAACCCTTAACGCTCCTTGTCCAGTAGGTTACGAGCAAACTGGTATGGGTTCGCCGTGAACGCCAACCTCTTCTTGGTCCGCCCACTTGCCTTCCTCCTCGTTTTGTTTCGCTTTTCGCAGAGATTTCACCTGAGTGTGTGTTGTATCTCTTAGTTGGGATATACCGAGACGTGCTAGCAATGAACTCTCTCTGTATCGTCGCTTCAACTGTCGGAGCTCTCGTCTCAGGTTCTCAATGCGTGTTTACCGAATGGAGGATCTCGGAGGCTCCGTGCGTACCTTTGATTCCTCTAGTCCAAACCGTTCCTATGCTACTGAGTAGACTATGGTGGTAAGGGTTTGAAGCTTTCGGTCCGCTGGTCCTTACATGGATACTTGTAGGATAGGTGCCAGGTCTTCGTCTAGCTGTTTCCATAGTTTCTTGTCTGATGTCTTGGGCTTCTTGATCCTTTGTCTCTTGTGTCTAGTAGCCGGGTCAATGCGTGGTCTATCCAGAACAGCTTCCTGTCGTGTTTCTTGACTGTGGTCGAGCTCAAGTAGCTCCATAATGGTGTCCCCTTCATCCACCTCTGGTTCCCGGATGACATCGTGCGTTGTCTCGAAGACGGAGAGCTCCTCAGTATTGTGGGTCCTGACTGAGGTACTCCAACGTCTCAATAGTCAAAGCGACTAAGCGCTGTGTTCGCGGCTCCACATGTTGACATCCAGGTTTTCCTTGGTGTATTCGCAGACCGTGTATGTTCTTGCAGACCTTTCCGCATGAGCAGGTCACTGTTCCTGTGTATTCGTAGTCGATTGGGTAGACCGCGTCGATTCCATAAAGTCCGTCGATGTAAGTCTATCATCCGCCCCGCCTCTCGGTAGACTCTGGGGGTATCTTTCGTCTAAAGTTTTTCCACTTCTTTGAGGTTCTAGCTTTTTTTTTATAGAGACGTGCTTTTTACTTAATGACTATAAGACACATTTATTTAGACGTGTAAAATATGCATTGTCTCAAGATAGCGATATAAATCGAAATAGATAGCATGTCTTTTCATGCTAACAACGCGTAGATTATATTCTTGGAACCAGCGAAATCTCGCGGCTTTTTTAAAAGTTGGTGCAAACGACAATCGCCCATTCCGCAAACGCAGAATTTATGAATAAAATATTTACAGCGGAATCCAAGATGGCGGGCCGGTTGCACTCGCATGTATTTTTAAAGTGAAAGTTTATTTGAATCCCTGTTGTGAATTGCATGAAATTCAAATGCCGTCATTAAAATCAACTAAGGATTTGTTTGTGCCTTGGGAACTGACAAACAACTACATCAGTGTGTACACATGTAGGTTTGCAAATAATTATAGTAGTTCGGATTCGTAGTTTTCGGACAAATAATGGTTCATATTATCAAGTAATCGTTAGTTCGGTGACATGAATTGTGACAATCCCTTTTTGTTCTTTGATAACTTAAGTATGCATAAAATTCCTTACCTTGACATATCTATGCTTTATTATTACAGGGCAACGTAAGATTTCATGTTAATTAGTTTTCTCTTCAAACCTATACTCATGGCAAGCAGGACCTCTTAGGGAAACATATTGGGTCATTTACCCTGCAAGCAGGACCCCATCATGGGCAGACATTCCCAAAAGTGTCGGACCTGTCTTTAAAACGTCAGTCAGGTCCGACGGTCCGACACTTTTGGGAATGTCTGCCCATAATGGGGTCCTGCTTGCAGAGTATATGACCCAATATGTTCTACACGACCGGATGTCCTGTGGGCAAATAATACTTTTGGGAATGTCTGATAGGTCCTTTAGTGACCTACATTAGCGTTACCAATCACCAAAATTGCGTTTGGCTATTACAATTCCTGGTTGGTGATAAAAAATAAGATTTTCATGAAATTGGCGATTGAAAAATATGGACCCACTGATTTTCATATGCACTCTCTAAATTCCAGTTTTCGGGCCGTATAAATCACCAGAAACATCAACATGAATACACTAGATTGCACCCTTACCGGTACATGACTGGAGCATATTAAGTCACCACATTGTGTACAAACAAGCCCCGAGGGCATTGTTTGTTATCAGATCACTAATTAGCCTTTTGTTGCAGACGATAGTAACATGCTGTGAAAGATTATATCTGAGGTCACGCTTGCTTAGGCACTATCAAACTATAGTTTTAAATATAAAATCAGCACAATTAATTTTTTAAACTTCTGAATTCTTTTGTTATGATTTCGTTTGCAAAATAGTGATTTTTTATTTCGCCCTAATTTCAAAGCAATCCATTAACAGAAAATACCTGTAAAGCAATCTCCCATTTGAATTCCAGCATTCACAATTTATTCTTCACACCCGTTTAAAATCCCAGTTTAACTGCAGTAAAGTCCAATAAATTTCATCCAAATCTCTATGAAGCTAATTCATTAATGCTGACAGAACGTGCATGCTTGCGGTAATGTAGTTTTGCATAATGAAATGTCCACCTGCTGACGTGTTACAAGTTTACAGCTAGAAATCGGCGGAAAGTCGGCACTCATATAACCTTTGATCTACAAAGACAGCACTGACAGGTTTAAAATAACAGTTTGCAGTTTATGAAGCCATATTTTTAATTGATATCATTCAGTAACACTGTTGTGATTGTCAACGATGTGTATTGAACTGGTTTTATTGTTGTTTCAACTGGAAATATAATAGCAAGGTAATTATAATGTGTTGTTTAGAAAAAATAATAATATTAACTATTTAATGTAAAATACCAAAATAACCCCCCCCTGACCCCCCCACCCACAAAAAATGTGTGTGGGTGGGTGGGGTGTGTATGTAAATAAATTAAGCACTTTCATGCACACTCCAATGCCTTGAGTAGTTGTTTTTTTAGTTTTTTTAATTTTATTTGTTTACTTGATAGTTGATTTAATTAACAATAAAGAGAATGGAATGAATTGGATTCACGATGTGCATTGAGTATTTAGTTAATGGTAAAATAATGCAACTCATTACAAGAAATATAAGATAACATATCTCCAATGCGCGTCGTCGGATGCTAGCCCAAATCAGTTATGAAATTGGCTACTAAGTTTTTTTCCTTAGCGCCAATGTAGGTGACTATACAAGGGCCACATCTTGGGTCGTATACTCTTTCTTATTTTCATCAACTATCACCCTTANTTTAGTTTTTTTATTTTATTTGTTTACTTGATAGTTGATTTAATTAACAATACAGAGAATGCAATGAATTTGATTCACGATGTGCATTGAGTATTCAGTAAATGGTAAAATAATGGAAGAAATATAAGATAACATATCTCCAATGCGCGTCGTCAGATGCTAGCCCAAATCAGTTATGAAATTGGCTACTAAGTTTTTTTTCCTTAGCGCCAATGTAGGTGACTATACTAGGGCCACATCTTGGGTCGTATACTCTTTCTTATTTTCATCAACTATCACCCTTAAGATCATCTCTTGCAAAGACCACTCTAGATTGAAAATTTAGTCTTTAACCACAGCTGTGGACAAGTTAAAACATTTCATGGCAAAACCCAGATCTGTCTTTTGTTTGGTAAATGTGTCTTTTAAACCCCAGCACACATGATGCATTTTTGTAAAGAGAAATGTCAAGTCAGTGTTTTTTCTCTCAACATTTTGGAATGGGGCCAGGGTCCCTTGAATTGGAAAATATTGCATTGTTTTGACTAAAAAAAATTTTTTTTTGCTAACAAATTCTTTAAAATTGAAAAAAAAAGTGTTTCAAGAATTATATTTGCTAAGGTTCAACTCATAAAGCAGAAAAAGGAGCTGAACTGAATGTTGCAATTTAATATTTTTTTTGTTGGAAACCTTCAGTTTGACATTTTAGGCAGTCATAATGGAAATTTATATACATTTAAGATTAATTTTGGACAGAATTTGACCAAAAAGCACTGCTAGCCACAAATCTTCCCCGAAGAAGCAGTAACCATTCATAATTACATTATGTTCATGCAACTTTGTGTGTCATATGGCATAATGCAACACAAAATATTAATTTTTCAGGTGTGTTATCTGAATGCTGTGAAGAACTGTCTGCAGAAGTTTTGTCTCTCACTAACAATGAAAATGCCAAAGACCTTGTTGAACAATTTAAAAGGGTTGGTTGTATGTTGTTGTTCTTTGTATTTTTGATCATATTCTGTTTCCTTTTTAAATAGGCCACCTGGAGTCCTGTCCCTTCAATTAATACTTGATGATTTTATTGATCTGGGTTTCAAGAATTAATATTACATGATGCTTTTTTGGCATGTCTATGTCTTAAATGTATGTTACCTGTGCTGAAACATATTCAATTAATTTGAAATTTTGTTTGTTCAGATATTTACTGCAATCAAAAAGAAAATAACAGGAGGCCACGTTGAAGCGATTTCTCCACATCTGCAGTATATTGTTGCTTTGCTGTTTGCCTGCACTACAAAAAATCCACTAAGGAGGGTAATCATCAGGTAATAATGATTTATTTTTGTTTTGTTATCAAAATGGTAATTTGGCATTCATGTATGTGTCTGCATCTGTGTGCGAGTCCTTCTGATCATGTCTGTACTGTTACTTTAAATATTGCCGTCACTTAAAAAAAGCTTCACAAATTATTACCATGTTCTGATGTAGAGGCTCAACAATTATGTCCTGAGTGAAAAAGTCAAGATCACACTTTAACCCTTTGCATGCTGGGAAATTTGTCGTCTGCTAAATTTCTAAAATTAGCATGTTCTTCATTTTTTTTTCAAAGAATACTATCAGAATAGCATACAGTTTGGATCCTGATGAGACGCCACGTTCTGTGGCGTCTCATCTGGATCCAAACTGTTTGCAAAGGCCTTCAAAATCCGGTTCTAGCGCTCAAAGGGTTAAAAGTCACATTATATAGCTTTTCAAGAGTGTATTTTTATCATTTATCAAGCAGTGTAAAACATAATTTGTCACAAATAAAGTTATGTTTAGTTGGCTATGAGATATCCATAGCTCAAAGGTCAATGTCCACTTGGCTTACCAGGGTCAAATATGATACAGCTTGTCTGAATGTTCACTTCATTTTTATTTTTTTCAGCATCGAAAAAACACACCTGTGTTCATAGCTTAAATGTCAAGGTCCCACTTAAATTTCATCGGGCAACTAGTTTCATATCTGGTAACTGTTTTAAAGAATCAAATAAGATCAAATACGATCGAAAAGATAAGGCTTGGTAAAAATTGTGCGTATGAACTCAAATTCTGTTCTTGACAACATAAATTATACTGAAAACGTTAAATCTGTGAACGTGATTTTTCTTCAGGAGAGACAAATAGCTGAAAAGGTATCTAATTGTTCAGTTGTTTATTTTTTCTCATAATGTAAGACAAATGTTTGGTCAAACACTTTTAAAACCTATTTCAGTTCCTTGCAAACTCTCCCCAAGTCTGTTCAGGAAGCAGTAGTCCAGCCAGCAATACTAGATGGCTACAGGCACATGTTTGAGTCGTCACAGGGCAGGAGTTCATGGACTGGTGTAGTTCTATCCTTGGAAGAGACGGTTCCTCTAAGGCATAATGTTGACATCATATCAGCAATAACAGAAAACTTCCAACTTGGTATGACGTGCTTGCAAACCATGTTTACAAATAAAATATTCAAAGTTTACATTTTCTGTTATAATGTCAAGAATAATGTAATTTCCTGCAAAATCACAGTTCATCTGCATTTCTTTCAATTAGATGACATTATATCTTGAACAGAACAGATCTGGAATATTTTCCTAGAGTTGGCATAATCAATTGTATGTATTGTCAAGTTTTTCTCAATAAATGAACAGGGAATTATTATTGTTTAGTTTATCTCTGGGAATGAATGAACTTAATGAAATGAAAGTGCACTTTTTGTTTTCAATAAAAGAAAAGTAAACCCAAATGAGCTTTTACCATCCCGGAGTTTGCATTAATAACCACTTGAAACATGTATGCTTCTCCACAATGATATCGTTAACTTATGTAAATATTCTTTATGATGTTGAATAACTGCCGGGTAGTTTCCTCACATTGACATATGTGTCGTGTTCTGAGAAAACTGGGCATAATGCTTAATGCTGGGCATAATGCTTGTGCGTAAATTGTCATCCCAGATTAGCCTGTGCAGTCTGCAAAGGCTAATTAGGGACGACAATTTCAGCTTTTATGGAATTTTTCGTTTAAACGATATCTCTTCTAAGCGAAAATCCAGTTAAGGCGAAAAGTGTCGTCCCTGATTAGCCCGTGCGGACTGCACATGCTAATCTGGGACGACACTTTACGCACATGCATTATGCCCAGTTTTCTCAAAACACAACACATATACTCTGCCTCTCATTGCAGGTGTTGATTGTGCAGGGGTGCTCTGTCTGGAGATCCTTCACTACCTCGCACAGTTGGCTCGGGTGTTCTATCAAGTGTATAGGTAAGGCATGAATTACCTAAGAACTCACTTTTTTATACGCCCGTATAAAATACGGGACGTATTATGTGAAACCCCTTGGCGGGCGGGCGGCGGGCGGAA
>VMBQ01003266.1:3888-23404 GCA_007657795.1 Dreissena rostriformis
TTTTTTTTTTTCTTTTTTTTTTTAAATAATTTTACATGAAATAATATATATTAGTATACATTTGCTGTATGATTTTTTTTTCAAATCTTATATCGTTTATAAAAAATAGTTTTTGATTTAATTACTTTAAAATGATTATATCTTAGAAATTTTATGAACCTATGTCTAAAAATCTTTAGTCTGGCTATCCTTAAGTTTTCAAATGAAATGTTCATAGCAAAACTAGTAATGTCCGAAGGTTTCCTGAACTGCCCAAACGTACAATAATTTTGGATTGTCTTATTTATGCCATAATTGTACTTTCCAAATAATTTATCTGTATGGAACTAACAATAATATTCAATCAAGACGGTGATTAACCGACTTTGTGGTCAATCTATGGGGTATACTATGAAGCTAGGAGCAAATTGAGCCTTGATTTGGGAAAACTGGGCTTAATGCATGTGTGTAAAGTGTCGTCCCAGATAAGCCTATGCAGTCTACACAGGCTAACCAGGGACGACACAAATTCTGCCTTAACTGGATTTTTGGTAAGAAGAGATTTCCTTAAAAGAAAAATACCATAAAAGCATCGTCCCTTATTAGCCTGTATGGACTGCACAGGCTAATCTGGGACAACACTTTATTCGCATGCATTAAGCCCAGTTTTCCCAGATCAAGTGTTAAATTGTCCGTGAACCACACAATTTTTTATCCTCTTCCTCACAAACATCCAATAAATTATAACTGAAGAGGCTTTAAGTAAGTTTATAAGTTTCACTTATGGCTCGGATATATTTCAACAAGAACAATATAATCCCGCAGTTAAGTTTATGTAAAGGTCTGTGAAAGAAATTTTTCCCCTGTAATGTTTTTGTTTTTGCCACCAGAGAGATGTGTGTGCAGTCATTGAATGCATGGACTTGTGCAATGCATGCTTAGTTCAAGATTTTTTATGGAATTGAAATATTTAAAAGGATGAATATGTTTTATGACTGAAAAATACAATTGTGTGCAATTTTATGTATTTAATAATGTATTGAAACAAACTTTCATGATTCCTTTTGAGTTACTTGTTCTGTTAAATTTAATTTGGTAAACAAAAGAGTAAATTTCTACATGTTTAATAATTGATTGAAACAAATTACAAATCACTTGTACATGTAGCAAATTGATTCGATTGCTTTGATATTGGAATAAAGAAAGAAAATTTAGGTTTCTCAAATTTGTTTCTATATTCTAAGAATTCTAACTATTAAAGTTTCATAAAATGTTTATTGAGAAAACAATTTTAAGAAAAACAGAAACTGCTATTAAATATACTGTGTAATGTTACTTTAAAAATATTTCTATTTAAATATGTTCATCAATTACCAACATACGATATCATATAAATTCTGTATTATACAAAAAGGGATTTTCTTAAGGAATAATACAAAATCTTATCTCATGAGATTCAGTTTAGGGCTAGAAGTGACCTTCCATCAATTGGAGATACAAACATTATATTAAAGCAGCGATTTTCAGATTTGTCATCAAATGATATGACATTTTGGTTATTTTAAATTGTGCTTTGACATTTAACTGTTTTTGACATTGAATACGGATATTTTACTGTTTTTGACATTGGATACGGATATTTTACTGTTTTTGACATTGGATACGGATATTTAACTGTTTTTGACGTTGAATACGGATATCTTTACACCATATGACTGATAGAGGTATGCTTATTGAGCTTTGCTCTGTAAAATGGGGGTTGAATGCATGTGCGTAAAGTGTCGTCCCATAAATGCCTGTGCAGTCCGCACAGGCTTTTCAGGTACGACACTTTCTGATTATATGAAATTTTTGGTAAAAAAAAAGGTATCTTTTAAGCAAAATTCCAGTTTAGGCGTATAATGTCGTCCCTGATTAGCCTGTGCGAACTGCACAGGCTAATCTGGGACATCACTTTACGCACATGCATTAAGCCCCCTTTTCACAGAACGAGGCCTAATTTCTTTCTTGTTACAGCTTTTCATCTTTTGCTCTTGCTTCTTAAAACCACCTAACTGTTTTTTTGCAGCTGATTGTATTTTCTTTGCATTTTGTTTTATCATAAACCTTTCTTTATCTTATCTAACACGTTTAACATTGCTGTGTACTTTAAAAAAATGCCATCCACATTGATAAGAAGACATTACTGCATTTTTGCAATTTTACTCATGAATTTGCATTTAATATGAAAAAGAAATATAATTTCATTTATTTTATTTCATATTTCATTGATTGTTTCTACTTTTTATCAACATTATTTCTATTTGAACAGTTATTCATTATAATTGTTTTTAATCTTGATTTGAAATGTTGATTTATCATTTTTGTTTGTTTTCCTAATACTTGTTTACCAACTTTGTATGCATGTTTTACATTTATTTGTTCCAGTCCCTCAGACTGAATTTCATACACAATTGCACACGTTTTTGGTTCTACACAACCTTTTTTTGCCTACTCAAATAAAATTGTACAGATTCAGGTGTTAGTTTTAGGCCCCCTTTGAAAACCCTTTTTTATAACGTTTTATTTTTTAAGACCACACGTTCAAACAAAGTTTTAAATATCCTTTTTAAAAAGTCCAAAATCAATATGAAACCTAAGTGTTCATATCCTTTGTCCGAGAGTCAAATCCTGTTTTACATATCTTAGTTCTAGACTCAAGCCAGGATTTAAATATCCTTGTTTCAGACTCAAACCAGGTTTTACATATCCTTGTTCAAGACTCAAAAATTAGGTTTTAAATATCCTTTCTCAAGGGCCCAGCTATCCCAGTTCAAGAGACCCACAACTTAGACATAGTTCAACTGCTCCTAAAAACTAAGCCATGTTTTACATATCCCTTTTCCAGGTTCCAGAAAATCATGTTTTACAAATCCCTTTTCCAGGCCCGACAGCTATTCATGTAGCAGCTCGGTGCGGTGCCCTGGACACGGTTGCCTGCCTTCTGGCAAACTATGCCAACATCTTGGCGACTGATCAGGACGGCTGGGCGCCAATACACCACGCGGCTTTCTTCGACCACTACCCTGTGGTGCGACTGATGATACGGAAAAACAAGGGTCTTATGGAGCTCGTGACCAAAAATGAGTAAGTTTTGTACATGTACTTCAGTCTGGTCGCCGTAGCATTGTGGATATGGTGTCCGTCTAGCAACCGAGAGGTCATGGGCTCAATTTTTGCGAGCTCCCCCAAAGACACCAATTATTAATTCTACCCAGTAAATGGAGCAAAAAATAAATAGGTTGAAACAAAATTGTGTACTTATTGAAACTCCAGTACACATCTTCAGTAAAAATTCAAACTTTGAAGAAGTATTTTTTAATGAACATCGCTAACTGACACAAATAATAATAAAAAACGCACATTTAAATTGGTCAAATTATATCAATTTTCGGGCAATTATTAATTATATAGAATCTATACATGTGCTTGCTGGTTATCTTTTTTGAGTAAGTACACTATGCAGGGGCAGATCCAGGATTTCTGGTTAGGGAGGGGGGCGGGATATTGAAAGATTTGCTGGGGGTCCAGGGGGCTGCTAGGGCCCCTGGTGGGTGCAGGGCAAAGCCTTGCTAGGGGGTCCAGGGGGGCTTCCCCTTGTAAGCTCCACGATTTGAGTGATTTTGAAGGCTTTGACAACCACTTCTCGAGCATGTCACGCCTTATGTACTTTCATCAAAGTACCTTCTTATAATGCCAAAAAAGTGCATAGTTCATACGTAATACGGATGGATATAGCCGGAAGAAATGCTATAAAGAAGAATGTTTGTGATAAGTGGGAAATGTTGTGTACGAAAAAGAAGAAAAATGAGTTTAAATAGGTGATTTAGATCTAGTTAAGTGTGAAAAGCAAAGTATACATTCCATTTGCACTTAGCACTTCTTAATATAAGCATAATTAAATGCATTTCTTACAAACAAAATATATTTCAGTGTTTTCAATAGTTTTAATTAAACATCATTTACTTTCATTAGAATTGATGCCTGTTTAAAATGCATTTAATCATTGTCAGTTAACTTGGGCCTTTAAGAAATTAAATGCATTTCTTACAAAGGAAATAGTTTTCAGTGAAATAAACTTATTTTTGTTATGAGAATTGATGCACTTTTAAATTCCATTAAATCATTTTCAGTGAACTGGGGTCTTTAATTAAACTTAACTTGTAGTAAAAAGGAAATATATCAATCTGGTCCTTAGTACTCAAAATTTTAATGTTCAGTCAAGCTATTGTCTTGTTTATCTTATAATTATTATTGAAGTAAGAATTGTACCCATTACGCAATAGTAAAATGGCGGCCAATTTTGGTCTGATTTGCTCGTTTTCTTGATGAGAAAACTAGTTTCCTCCATTTTGACATTAACATTTGAGTGCGCGTTACATTTAAACATGGTTAAGTGCGGTATATTAGAAAAACGTTTTAGTCTTCAATCTAAGAATATACTGTAAATGAAATCTACAAAAAATAATCATTCACCAAATTATTTTTGCTGCACGAAACCTAAACTTAAAGACTAAACGTAAAAAAAACCAAGTTGTCACATGTTCAACAAAAAGCAGAACAATCAAAAGCTGCAGAATCAATTTTTATAACACGGAAGTGAAGAACGACTTTTGGAAGAATTAATATCTATGCAGAATCTGCGTTTAACTAAACATTCATATTTTTGTGTTGGCTTGGCCTTATGTTATGCCATTGTTTCATGTTTGAATATGGTCGATATTCATATGTAAATTTGAATTGTTTGCGTTGGTTAATCTTGGTATGCTTAAAGGGACTGTCAACCACGAATGACGAAAAAAGAAAAGTTCTAAAATACCGTATCTTTTTACAATTATTAGTTTATATTGATTAAAATATCACGACTGGTATATTACATTACTTGAAAAAAGTTCATATTTTCAGAATATTCGGTAATAAAATTTTGCGATGTGAAATTGCGAAAATAGGTGATATAACGATATACACACTATAAATAATGCATGTAGATTGATCATTTTATATATAAAATATATACAATTCACTACGCATGCACAATTTGCATTCCTGGGTTAACCACGTGACGATGAATCATGTTTTTTTGTATTTATTTATTTTTACTGGGTATGCATACCCAGTAAAAATAAATAAATACAAAAATAATGTAAAAATAAAATAAAAACTTTTTTCAAGTAATTTTATATACCAGTCGTGATATTTTAATCAATATAAACTAATAATTGTAAAAAAATACGGTATTTTAGAACTTTTCTTTTTCATCATTCGTGGTTTACAGTCCCTTTAAAATATGTTAGTCTGGACTTAAGCATTATATTTGTTGTCCCACTTTATTTACATAAATAAATTTGAATTAATTGCCAATAAAATAATGATAAGCTGTTAACAAAGAAAAGATGAAGATAAAAATATTGTTAAATATTTGACTTGTTGTTGAAGAGTCTAATTGTTCATTTTAAGCAATCGTGAATAACGTATGATATATTCTCTTGTTAACCCTTTGCATGCTGGGAAATTTGTTGTCTGCTAAAATGTCGTCTGCTGAATTTCTAAAATTAGCATTTTCTTCGATTTTTTTCAAAGAATACTATCAGAATAGCCAACAGTTTGGATCCTGATGAGACGCCACGTTCTGTGGCGTCTCATCTGGATCCAAACTGTTTGCAAAGGCCTTCAAAATCCGGTTCCAGCGCTCAAAGGGTTAATGCTCCCGTACTTACACCCAGCCCCCTTTTCATAATGGAACAGATAATGATGAAGCCTAATTAATGCTATTCCTTTTGCTTGAAACACGAATGTAAACACATTATTAGCTCCCTGAGCGCAAAGTGCTCATGGTGAGCTATTGCGGTAGATGGCTCATTGTGTGTAGTCCACAATGTGCTTCAAACAACCTCTCCTAAACGGCTAGGCAGAATTTCACGAAACTTTACAAGAATTTACAGTTGTTCAAATCGGTCTGGTACTCTGCATTTGTAGATCATCAGAGCTATAATTAGATTAAAAAAAATTGAAACTTAAAAAATCTTTTGATCTTAAACTGCAAGGCTCAAAGGTTTAATATTAATATTTTGGTGTGTAGCATTGTCTATGGTCCTCTACAAAAATTGTTCAAATCACGCTCCTGGGGTCAAAACTGACTTATTAAGAAAATAACTTTTAAGATCTTCTATGGAACATCATACAGTTGTCCTCTCTCCAAAGTATTTTTTAGATAATGAATCTGGGGTCAAAATAGGCTCTGCCTAGGGTGTGTGGGTTGAAATGGTTCAAATTTGATTGATATTTGGTATGCGACATTAGATGAAGGTCCTGTACAAAGATTGACAAAATTATAACCCTATGTTTGAAACTGGCCATGCGGCTCATACGATCTGACTGTGAAATCTAACCAACATTCACCCCAAATTCTTTCACATATAATCTGATTGTGCAATGTAACCTCCATTCACCTCAGTTTGCGGTCCACCCCGATCCTGCTGGCGGCCAGTTCCGGGGGCCTCTCGGTTCTGAAGGGTCTCATCTCGACCGGGGCAGATTTCCGGAGACTTGACGGCGAGGGGAACGGGATCGTGAGTCTGGCTGCGCTCCGGTTTCACACAAATGTGCTCGAGTACCTGATAGAATGGAACAACCCGGATGTACACGTGTGGCAGATACTTGTGGGTAAGAAGTTTGCTGTAATTTAACCCTTTACCACTCAGACACACACTTAAAAAAAGTCAATTTGCATTGCAAATAGACTGAAAATCACATTAAATTAATTAAGACCTTTTTTACTTTCAAGTTTTAAAGCCTTCATTTCCAACCCTTATATACTGATGAGCAGCAAACACCATAAAACCTGAACAGACTGCGAGTTACTTGCATGCTTTTCTGGTTTTATGCTGGTTGCATATAGCCATTTTCACTTTGCTTCTGAGGGGTAAAGGGTTATCCAGTTTTGGAGAATTGTGGGACAGGTTTATAAGTTAAAGTCTTTAATAAATGTAAAGAATAACACACTATGCAATTTAAATGCTTCTAATGACAAATTTATGCCTCAAAATTGTAAATGTTTGTGTCCCTTGTTTGCTAACTCAACAGATATTTTTGTTGGCAAATCAAAATGACAAGGCATTTAACTGAATGTTGTTTTTTGCTGTATAGACATATTGAGACGAAGGTTATCTAACTGTACTATGAAATTCCCTGGGTGGGGTACCATACTACACTATGAAATTCCCTGGAAGGGGTACCATACTACACTATGAAATTCCCTGGGTGGGGTACCATACTACACTTTGAAATTCCCTGGAAGGGGTACCATACTACACTATGAAATTCCCTGGTAAGGGTACCATACTACACTATGAAATTCCCAGGTAAGGGTTCCATACTTCACTATGAAATTCCCTGGTAAGGGTACCATACTACACTATGAAATTCCCTGGTAAGGGTACCATACTACACTATGAAATTCCCAGGTAAGGGTTCCATACTACACTATGAAATTCCCTGGGTAGGGTACCATACTACACTATGAAATTCCATGGGTAGGGAACCATTCTTCACTTTGAAATTCCCTGGTAAGGGTGCCTTACTACACTATGAAATTCCCTGAGTAGGGAACCATTATTCGCTATGAAATTCTCTGGTAAGGGTACCATACTTCACTATGAAACTCCTAGGAAAACAGTACCATACTACACTACGAAATTCCCTGTGTGGGTACCAAACTACACTTTTAAATTCCCTGGGTAGGGTACCATACTTCACTATGAAATTCCCTGGGTAGGGTACCATACTTCAATATGAAATTCCCTGGGTGGGGTACCATACTATACTAAGAAATTCCCTGGGTGGGGTACCATACTATTCTACAAAAGTCCCTGGGAGGGGTACCTTACTTAACTATGGAATTCTATGGGAAGGGTATCATATTTCACTATGAAACTTTCTTACTTTATTGTGAAATTCCCCGGGTAGGGTGTCATTATACTATGAAATTCCATGAAAAGAGTAACTTACTATACTGCGAAATTCCATGGGTAGAGTATTTAACTTTTTTTATGGAATTCCCAGGTAGGATACCATGCTACACTATGAAATTCCATGGGAAGGTTGTTTTTTTTACTATACTATGAAATTCCCTGTGTAGATTATCATACTTCACCATGAAATTCTCTGGGTAGAGGGTTTTTTCTATACTCTTAAATTCCCTGGGTATGAAACCATACTTCACTATAAAATTCCCTGGGTGGAATATCTTTCTTTGCAATGAATTTTCCTGGTAATGGGTATCTTACTTTACCATGAAATTCCCTGGTTATGGGTATCTTACTATACTATGAAGTTCCCTGGGTGGGGTACCATGCTACACTATGAAGTTCCATGGGTGGGGTACCATGCTACACTATGAAGTTCCCCGGGTGGGGTGCAAAGCTACACTATGAAGTTCCCCGGGTGGGCTACCATAATACACTATGAAGTTCCCTGGGTGGGGTACCATGCTACACTATGAAGTTTCCCGGGTGGGGTACCATTCTACACTATAAAGTTCCCCGGGTGAGGTACCATGCTACACTATGAAGTTCCCTGGATGGGGTACCATACTACACTATGAAGTTCCTCGGGTGGGGTACCCTACTTCACTATGAAGTTCCGCGGGTGGGTTACCCCGCTACACTATGAAGTTCCCCGGGTGGGGTACCATGCTACACTATGAAGTGCCCTGGGTAGGGTACCATACTACACTATGAAATTCCCCGGGTGGGGTACCATACTACACTGAAGTGCCCTGGGAAGGGTACCATACTACACTATGAAGTTCCCCGGGTGGGGTACTATGCTACAATACTTAATTCCCTTGGTGGAGTGCCATGCTATAATATGAATTCCATGAAAAGGGTATCTAACTGTACTATGAAATTCCCTGAGTAGGGTTTCTTACTATATTGTGAAATTCCCTGGGTAGAGTTTCTTACTGAATTATTAAATTTTCTGGTAAGGAATCCTAATTTACTATGAAACCAAGAACTTCCCTTGGTAGGGTTCCTTACTACACAATGGAATTATCTGGGAAGAGTATCTGACTATGCTATGAAATTCCCTGGGTATGTTGGGAATGTTCTCTAACTAATGTAATTTGCTTCTAGGCATGTTGAAGAGTGATGACCAAAAGAAGAAGGACAGTTCAGTCAAGTGTCTTGAGGTTCTGTCCACGTCTAAGCCTGATCACTGGAAGTCCATACTAGAAGCAGGTACATATTTAGGAGGGCAAAACTGGTGTATCTTATATAGAGATGTGAAGAAGATACAGCAGTTTAGCACAATCCTTGATACATGTATATACTAAACATGGAGTGGCTAATTTATTTGAGCCTTGCTCTGGGAAAATGGGGCTTAATGCATGTATGTAAAGTTTTGTCCCATATTAGTCTGTGCAGTCTGCACAAGCTAATCAGGGACGACACTTTCTGCCTAGACAGAATTTTTGTTTCGAGGAGACTTTCTTTTAATGAGAAATTCCATAAAACTGGAAAGTGTTGTCCCTGATTAGCCTGTGCGGACTGCACAGGCTAATCTGGGATGACACTTTACGCACATGCCTGTTAAGTCCTGTTTTCCAAGAGCGAGGCTTATATATATTTTATGGTGTCATTCTGTAACATATTAACAAAAACAAACTTTCAGATGACATAAACAAAATGTCAATATTGTCACAAACTATTTGATTTATTGAAAAATGCAGACAGTTACATTCTTTTAAGACAGGCTTATTTATTCTTCTGCAGTGTCTTAGAAAAAGAGAAAAAAAAGCTCTTTTCTTGAGCTATTGTTTTTTGTTTTAATTTTGATTGTACAATTAAGTAAACTTTGATTCGTCCAATTTTTCTGTATCAATGCTTTCATGTTTATACATAATCACTTGTATTGAAACTGACTGAAAGTAAAGATATTGGTTTTTATGAAGATAATGTTTTATACAGATATTATTTCATTAACACAAGTAACAGTTTCTTGCTTAGTATGTGACTCACGCTATGGGAAAACGGGGCTTAATAAAGTAAAGTGAAGTCCAATATTAGCCTGTGACGTCTGCACAGGCTAATCAGGGACAGCATTTTCCACCTAGACTGGATTTATGTTTATAACACAAGTAACAGTTTCTTGAGTAGTATATACTAATAATCATTACACCAAAGTGTTTGCATTTGTTTATTTATTGATTTTTTAATTGTCTCTTTTGCTGCTCGTTATAAGGCTACTTTCTTACGGGTAAGTCGAACAAATGGAACTGCATCGAACACATATCTCTAGCTGTCCTGTTGTCATCTGTTGTTTAAACCTCTCTCTCAAATACGTTCTCTTTTCTCTTAAACTGTCAATATGCATGTTTAGTAAAAATATATCTTTTTCTTAAATTATTTCACATACAAAGGTTTGAAACTTTTTTTTGCAATTTATCATTTGTGTATTTCAAGACAGATACATAGATTTTGCAAATTCCACCACTCTCAATTAATTTGTTATCATTCCCATTTTCATTTTTACTCCACAAGAATTGGATCTTTTCTTCTCTTTGTGATTTGTATGTGATTTGTATGTGATAATATCATTTGTGTTATACTTGTGATAATTTGTTTTGCAAATTATTTTCTCTTCATTTTGTCATCCCTTTGGGTTCCATATTGTTGATATCATTTTTTATGCATTTGTTTGCGTGCAGTATGATGTTGCATGGTGGAAGTTTCCGATTTTTTGATGATATTTATTTGTAAAGAAATGAATTCGCTCTAGCTTACCAACAGACATTTTTTGCCCATTTAGTAATGTATGTTGTTTCTTGTTATTAGTTTGAGATTGTTTTCCTATATAAATGAACATAAACAAATAATAATACAAATACTCATTTGTGATAAACCCTTTGAGTGCGGGAACCGGATTTTGAAGGTTTTTGCAAACAGTTTGGATCCAGATGAGACGCCACAGAATGTGGCGTCTCATCAGGATCCAAACTGTTTGCTATTCTGATAGTATTCTTTGAAAAAAATGGAAGAAAATGCTAATTTTAGAAATTCAGCAGACGACATTTTAGCAGATGACAAATTACCCAGCATGCAAAGGGTTAACAGACTGATGCACGGACCTAATCCATTGTTTATAGATAACTGTTATAAAATGTTATACATGTATAATAAAGTTTGGTATAATACTCAAAAACAAGTTTTCAAACATAGTCATTATGAAATTTTACAATTTCACTTGAGAGTGTCAATTCAATGCGAAAAGTAACAAAAGAAGAAGAACAACAAATGGTTTATTGCATTTTTGTTGTTCTGGAAATAATAAATGAGTTGAGCGTGAAAGTGATGTGTTAGATAAAAGACATTTTCAGCAGATGCCACAGTTTCATACTAAATTTTAGTGTAATCTTGTATGTCGCCCTGGCGGAGTAGATATGGTGTCTGCCTAGTGACTGGGAGGTCACAGGTTCTGTAAATCTACCCCAAAGACACCGAGTACTGGTTCTGCCCAGGAAACAGTCTCAAGAGTGTTTCAATTGGCTTAAGGCTTTCGATGCAATCAAGCTTAAAATAATAAGTTTTAGTTTTAAGAAAAATAAATAAATTATCACAATCTTTGCATTTGCGTCTGCTTTTTCATTGCACAGAGGGAGTACCTGCGCTAGTAGATTTGCTAAAAATAGACAACGAGGAACTCCAATGTGTGGCAGCCTCAGTCCTGTGCAACATATCAGAGCAGACGGAGGTACGTCAAGCGTTTTTTTTCTTTCTCAAGTTATTCAGCTTTTATTCACCTCCATATATTTAAAATTGTATGTATTTTTTTTTCAAGTTATGTAGCTTTTATTCACCTCCATATATAACAAATTCTATATATTTTGTGTGTGTTTTTTTTTTAAGTTATGAAGCTTTTATTCACCTTTATATATTAAAAATTTTATGTATTGTTTGTCAACATTTTAATTTGTAAGTATACAATAGAGTTACTTCAACAATCTGTTCAGCTTGCTTGATACAAGTGTATATTAAAGGTATCGCTATAAAAGAGGTAGATAAAATCTGTGCATAACATTATACAGACACATACACACGTTTAACACACAGGTGCGTCAAGCGTTAACGAAGTGCAAGTCTGGACCAATTCTCATCAAACTGCTTTCGTCGTCAGTGGACGACGTTCAGTCACGCGCGTCTATAATTCTCTCGGACTTGGCGTGCGTGGAAGGAAATCAAGAGCTGATTGCTCAGGAAAACGGCATCGTCCCATTGGTGGCTCTCCTCGAATCGGAGCTTGAAGACGTACTTGTGAATGCTGTTAACGCGATACGGGTTTTGTGTGAGAACAATAAGACGAATAAGACTTTGGTAGCTGAGGCCCAGGGACTTGAACCTCTTGTAGAGTTTCTTACAGTGGATTCTGGTAAGATCTTGATGGTTTCTTTGTTATATGTGCTAGGATTGTCAAGTTTGCCAGTGCCCTGTTAAGGTGACATTGTTATGTAATTATATGAATTACTTTTGGTCAAATGAGCCTTGTTCTGGGAAAACTGGGTTTAATGCATGTGCGTAATGTGTCGTCCCAGATAAGTCTGTGCAGTCTGCACAGGCCAATCAGGGACAAAACTTTTCGCCTAAACTAGACATTTGCTAAGAAGATACTTACTTTACACAAAAGATACAATAAAAGCGGAGAGTGTCGTTCCTGATTATGATGTGTGCCATGTATTTTCAGCAATTCTGCAAGCAGCGACAGCAGCAACCATAGCGGCAGTGGCATCAGGGCATGAGGAGAACCAGAATATCCTGCTAGATGAAGGGGCCGCAAAGTATGTAAACGAAGCTGTATTTTCAGTACGAGTCTACATCATAAGTGGTATTTCACTCTATTGTTTATGGTGTTCTTCTATTTTCTGAGTCTGTGATCAGACAATCTGTGAACAAGTTCCTTTAATCCCTTAATATTGGAGTGCTGTGAATCAGGAGACATATTAAAAGGTCCCAATGAGTACGTTCAAAGATAATAAATGCATAATTTCGATTATTTTTCTTGTTTTTATTCCCCCTTCTTCGAAGAAGAGGGGGAACATTGTTTTAGGTCTGTCTGTCTGTCTGTCTGTCTGTCCCAAAACTTTAACCTTGGTCATAACTTTTGCAATATTGAAGATAGCAACTTGATATTTGGCATGTATGTGTATCTCATGGACCTGCACATTTTGAGTGGTGAAAGGTCAAGGTCAAGGTCATCATTTAAGGTCAAAGGTCAAATATATGGGTCAAAATCGCTCAAAAGAGGGCATAGTGTTTCTCAAACACATCACTTGTTTCATTTTAAAATTTGACCTTTTACCTTTTAGCTCTACTGAGCATAACAAGCTCATGGTGAGCTTCTATTGATTACCTTTTGTTCGTCATTCCACGAGCTTCCAGTGATTACCTTTTGTTCGTCATTCCATGTGCGTCGTCTGTTGTTGATCGTCAACATTTACCTGATGAAAGCTCTATAGGCCTCATTCATTGCCCAATCCCTTTAAAACTTGGTTTGAACATTTGTCCAAAAGATATCTCAGCGGAGTTTAAAACTGGGTCACGTGGGGATAAAAAAAGCTAGGTCAACTTAAAACAACAACTTATGAACACTCTGGAAGTCAAATATTTTCCCAATCATCACGAAACATGCTCAGAACATTAAATTTTGTTCTAATGATATATCTGCTGAGTTTGGAATAAGTTCCAGTTTGTTGAAAAATATNCACATCACTTGTTTCATCTTAAAATTTGACCTTTTTTCTTTTAGCTCTACTGAGCACAACAAGCTCATGGTGAGCTTCTATTGATTACCTTTTGTTCGTCATTCCACGAGCTTCCAGCGATTACCTTTTGTTTGTCATTCCACGTGCGTCGTCTGTTGTTGATCGTCAACATTTACCTTATGAAAGCTCTATAGGCCTCATTCATTGCCCAATCCCTTTAAAACTTGGTTTGAACATTTGTCCAAAAGATATCTCAGCGGAGTTTAAAACTGGGTCACGTGGGGATAAAAAAAGCTAGGTCAACTTAAAACAACAACTTATGAACACTCTGGAAGTCAAATATTTTCCCAATCATCACGAAACATGCTCAGAACATTAAATTTTGTTCTAATGATATATCTGCTGAGTTTGGAATAAGTTCCAGTTTGTTGAAAAATATAGCCACCAGGGGGCTTGGCAGTTTTGCTTATATGGTCATAGTACAACCCTGTGAACACTCTTTAAGTCCTTATATGGTCATAGTGAAATCCTGTGAACACTCTTTAAGTCCTTATATGGTCATAGTACAACCCTGTGAACACTCTTTAAGTCCTTATATGGTCATAGTGAAACCCTGTGAACACTCTTTAAGTCATTATATGGTCATAGTGAAACCCTGTGAACACTCTTTAAGTCCTTATATGGTCATAGTGCAACCCTGTGAACACTCTTTAAGTCCTTATATGGTCATAGAAAAACCCTGTGAACACTCTTTAAGCCCTTATATGGTCATAGTGAAACCCTGTGAACACTTTTTAAGTCCTTATATGGTTTAAGTGCAACCCTGTGAACACTCTTTAAGCCCTTATATGGTCATAGTGAAACCCTGTGAACACTCTTTAAATCCTTATATGGTCATATTAAAACCCTGTGAATACTCTTTAAGTCCTTATATGGTCATAGTGCAACCCTGAGAACCGTCTTTAAGTCCTTATATGGTCATAGTGAAACCATGTGAACACTCTTTAAGTCCTTATATGGTCATAGTACAACCCTGTGAACACTCTTTAAGTCCTTTTATTGTCAAAGTGAAACCATGTGAACACTCTTTAAGTTCTTATATGGTCATAGTACAACCGTGTGAACACTCTTTAAGTCCTTATATGGTCATAGTGAAACCCTGTGAACACTCTTTAAGTCCTTATATGGTCATAGTGCAACCCTGTGAACACTCTTTAAGCCCTTATATAGTCATAGTGAAACCCTGTGAATACTCTTTAAGTCCTTATATGGTCATAGTGAAACCCTGTGAACACTCTTTAAGTCCTTATATGATCATAGTGAAACCCTGTGAACACTCTTTAAGTCCTTATATGGTCATAGTGCAACCCTGTGAATACTCTTTAAGTCCTTATAAAGTCATAGTGAAACCCTATGAACAGTCTTTAAGTCCGTATATGGTCATAGTGAAACCCTGTGAATACTCTTAAAGTCCTTATATAGTCATAGTGAAACCCTATGAACAGTCTTTAAGTCCGTATATGGTCATCGTGAAACCCTGTGAATACTCTTAAAGCCCTTATATGGTCATAGTGAAACCCTGTGAACACTCTTTAAGTCCTTATATGGTCATTGTGAAACCCTGTGAACACTCTTTAAGTCACACTCTTTGCTCAATCATCATGAAACTTGCTCAGAACATTTGTGCTAATGACATCCATTCTAAGTTTGAAAATGATTCCAGTCTGTTCAATAACATGGGCTTTATTGGGCAGGTAAGGTTTCTTAATGTGGCTATAGGGAAACCTTGTGAACACTTTAGAAGTCACATTTGGCGATGTCCGTCCGTTCTGTCCATCCGTCTGGCACTTTTGTGTCCAGAGCCATATCTTGGAAGTGCTTTGGCAGATTTCATTGAAACTTGGTATGAGTATATATATGGATAAGACGATGATGCACGCCAAATGGCATTGTACACCATCTGTTAAAAACGGAGTTATTGCCCTTTGTATATATTCTGTGTCAATGCAGCATGTGGGGGTATACATCAGGTCTGTGACAAAGCTCTTGTTTGGCAGGGGATATCAATTCAACGAATTTGCTTGTTATTCCAATCTTCATGAAACTTCCTCAAAACATTTGTTCAAATGGTGTTGCGTCCAAGTTTGCAAATGATTATAGTCTCTTGAAAGACATGGCCGCCAGAAAGTGGGGAAGTTTTTCTCATATTGATACATTGAAACCTTGTCATCATTTAAAAAAGTCATTTATTTGTCCTATGTTCACAACACTTCCTCAGAACATTTGTGGTAATGATATGTCAACAGAGTTTGAAAATGGTTCCGGTCTGTTGAAAAACGTGGCCTACAGGAGGGGGGGGGGNTCGGGTCTGTTGAAAAACCTGGCCTACAGGAGGGGGGCGGGGGGGCTTGAGCAGTTTTACCTATATCGGTTTTGTGAAACCTTGTGAACACTTGAGAAGTCTAATTTTTTTTTTCCAATTGTCATATGAAACTTATCCAGAAGCTTTGTTATAATGATACTTTGGTTGCAGTAGTAAATGGTTCAGTAAGAGTACAACAATGCATTTTTCCTGATACGTCTTTTTTGAACACTCAAAAAGTTACTCTTTTTGCCCAATCAGTATGAAACTTGGTCAGAACATTTGTTCTAATGACATCTCATACCAGTAAGAAAATGGTTGCTGGTTAAAAGCAAGAAGCCACTATTATCACACTATCATCACAAAAGTTGCTTAGAACAGTTTAGTTCCTTAAGGATTCAGGTGACCATCCTAGAGTCTTTGTTCCTCTAATTTGTTATTTGAGTCGTGTTCTTAGAAAACTGGGCATAATGCATGTGCGTAAAGTGTCGTCCCAGCTTAGGCTAATCAAGGACGACACTTTCCGCTTTTATGACATTTTTTGTTTAAAGGAAGTCTCTTCTTAGTGAAAAAAAACAAGTTTAGGCAAAAAGTGTTGTCCCTGATTAGCCTGTGTGGACTGCACAGGCTAATCTGGGGTGACACTTAACGCGCATACATTATTCCCAATTTTCTCAGAATGCCACTCATAATTTGTTGTTTATTTGTCCACTTTTCAGGCCCCTGGTTGACCTTATTAAAGGTCGCAACGTGCGAGTCCAGGTCAAGGCCGCAAACGCTCTGGAATCCATGGCAATCAACAACCCTCGTTGTCAAAAGGCCTTTCTAGATCTTGATGCTCCAAAAGTGTTACTAAAGCTACTGAAGGTTTGTAAAATAATGTTTTTGAGGTCTTAAAGCCCCATTAAAACTCAAAATCATTGAATATTTCATAAGATATTTCATAAAATAAAGTTAACCCATAAAACATCAGTGTTCCTTATAGCATTAGCCATCATCTCATTGCTAGATGTGGTCTAGTAACATAGATTTAACCAGATACAAAATACTCTGAAAAAAAATAATGCGTGCAATATATTTAACACATGGTCATGTACCAATTAAGTGTTCGTGTGTCGTGTGAATAGATATTGTCGTGGGAAATTTACATGGAATATATTGTGATACAAAAAATAAAAACGAGCATTTTGTATCTTGTTAAATCTATTTTATCATACAACATCTAGCATTGAAATTTTGGCTATTGCTATAAGGTACACTGATTTTTGAATGGCTTAACTTTTTTTTACGAAATAGTTTACAAAATATTCGTTGATTTCAAGTATTAATGTGGCTTTAAAGGGACTTTTTGACATTTTGGTAAATTCACAAAATTGAAAAAAAATTGTTTCAGATTTGAAAGTTTTCGTTGTAGTTATGATATTTGCGAGGAAACAGTAACACTGAACATTAACCATGCTCTAAAATACCAATTATTATTTGTTTTTTAATTTAAAAAACTTTGTGACTCATTTTTTCACAATTTTGAACAGTTCGCGACAATTTAATTCACAATATTGAACAATTCACGACTCATTTTTTTCACAAAATGAGGGTGTCAAGGCAGCTTCACAAAGATGGAAAAAGAAAGCCCCTGAAATTTGTATACATGTAATGTGAATATAAAAAATGTATCAACATTAACTCTTTCAATGCTGGAACCGAATTTTGAAGGCCTTTGCAAACAGTTTGGATCGAGATGAGACACCTCAGAACGTGGCGTCTCATCAGGATCCAAACTGTTTGCTATTCTGATAGTATTCTTTGAAAAAAAATCGAAGAAAATGCTAATTTTAGAAATTCAGCAGACGACATTTTAGCAGACAACAAATTTCCCAGCATGCAAAGGGTTATTAAGCCTCATTGTCAGAAATAATGTATACAAAACCGGTGTGATTCTAGGTTATATTAGTTGTGTTCTGAGAAAATTGGGCATTATGCATGTGCGTAAAGTGTTGTCCCAGATTAGCCTGTGCAGTTCGCACAGGCTTATCCGGGATGACACTTTCCGCCTTAACTGGATTTTCGCTAAGAAGAGACATTATTTAAATGAAAAATTCCATAAAAGCGGAAATTGTTGTCGCTGATTAGCCTGTGCGGACTGCACAGGCTAATCTTGGACGACAATTTACGCACAAGAATTATGCCCAGTTTTCTCAGAACACGACTCATATTATACTTAAAAAATGCGTTTTGAACGTCACAGAATAATATTGTTATTATCAATATGCTTATTTCACTACCTCTGCTTTAGAGTCTGGTAAGTTATAGGCCATGTAGTTACCGAATCCCCACCTACAATTGAGCCTCGCTCTGGGAAAAAGGGGTTTAATGCATGTGTGTAAAGTGTCGTCCCAGATTAGCCTTCGCAGTCCACACAGGCTTCTCAGTGACAATTCTTTCCGCTTGTATTTTTCTTTTAAAGGAAGACTCTTCTTGATGAAAATCCAGATAGGCGGAAAATGTCATCCCTGATAAGACTGTGCAGACTGCACAGGCTAATCTGCAGACTGCACAGGCTAATCTGCAGACTGCACAGGCTAATCTGGGATGACACTTTACTAACATGTATTTAACCCCTTTTTCTCAGAGCGTGATTCAATTTAATGTCTTAGACTCAAACATGCATTGTAGATTTGTTAGCTGTAGATATAAAAAAAAACACGGGCCTAAGTTTTCTCATAATAATTTTGGGTCTGTTATCAGTTGCTGTTAAATTCTGTGTCTGTTCTTATGTGTGTAGTCTTTTAAGTATCAAATCTGTTTTTGTCAATTAAGATCAGTATCAAATATTGTAAAATCTTTATTATTTGTGGAACTAAAAATTTTTTTGTTGATTTCTTTTTTTGACCAATCCACAAATTTAATACTAACACATCAGAAAATGACCTCCGCAAATTCCTCTCCAAAATCAGAAATCCAGAAATGTACGCGTCAACCAAAAAGTAATTTTTGGAAAACCACGAAATTTCATACTGATGAAAATAAATGATTTTACAGTATCTTGTATCAACTCTTGATGGAATCCATTCTCAATACTGTTTCTCCAAATGTTTGAATTATGATGTACTTCATTAGAACAAATTCTTATTTGTGTCAATTCTGTCGTTTCTTTTCAGTGTCAAATCTTAACGCTTTGCATGCTGGGAAATTTGTTGTCTGCTAAAATGTCGTCTGCCGAATTTCTAAAATCAGCATTTTCTTCGATTTTTTTGAAAGAATACTATCAGAATAGCAAACAGTTTGGATCCTGATGAGACGCCACGTTCTGTGGCGTCTCATCTGGATCCAAACTGTTTGCAAAGGCCTTCAAAATCCGGTTCCAGCGCTCAAAGGGTTAA
>VMBQ01003266.1:29897-102951 GCA_007657795.1 Dreissena rostriformis
TTTTTTTTCTACGAACACTATTGTGTGGTTTGACTATAATAACACATAGTTCATGCGGTGGATATGTGACTAACAAGTGGGAAAATACACAATAATTTTCAATTTAATTATTCAGAAACGTAAATTTTCTAACTTTATTTCAAAGTTAGCATTTACGCCGAATATTGTTATCACCCGTGCAATAAAGAAGACAGGAGAAATCGTCACGAGTCGCATATTCACCGCATCAGCTGCTGTGCTGCGCGCGCATGTGTGTATTTCATTTACTCTGCGTCTTCGCGAATGCATCTATTGGCTGACCTGCACCTGTGACCTTTAAGGAGAGCTGTGTTATGCGATTTTAACGTAACACGCAGTGGACTATTTTTATGAGGCAAACATTGCATTTTGATTCACAGGTGGTTAGCGTGAGTGTATCCGTCGATGTGTTTGAGTCTTACAAAGAATGAATCACAACATAATTATAATGATAACTGTATTGGTATCAACGAGCATTGAATACAATTCTCAAGCAAACCACATTCATTTTTTGTTCATTATTTTTCGACAGAAATTTTATTTTTATTTCATTTCTTTCCATTTCATCTTCATTCATGTTCATGTAAATGTGTCACTTCTCACCCCCACCCCCTCCCCCCCGTCACCAATACTTTTTTACGAACGTTCCATGTAAGCAAATGTTTGAAGCCAATTGCCAATCGATTTAACTTTACTGCATAAGCGTTTTACAGGACATGTCACGTGTCAGTTATACTATAATACTCCCCTTTGTGTCATAACAACTGCATTTATCTTGATTTTGAAACAGACGAAATATGTATGCGTGGATTACGTTATATATTAATGTATTTCATGCATACGGTAATTCAATCTTAATTTTGTTTAAACATTGGACATTATTATTAGTGAGGAACGAAAATTAATATTTGACGAATAATAATTAGCACTATCGCATGAAATTGTATTGCAATCTCGACATCCCATTGATGAAGTTCCTTGTATTAGCACTATTACATGATAGTGTAATGCAATCTCGACATCCCATTGGTGAATTTCATGTTCTCGGATCTATTAATAGCCTTAGATTATGAATGACCTGTCCGCAAGAATATACTATGTAGCACTTTGTGAACTATTTAACCATTCATAATACAAACATACTCTGCGACATGTATAGTGAACAAATGTAGCTTTTTTTTTAAACTTTTACTATTTACGTTCCGTTCAAAACTATTCCATTTAACACGATATTCATATTATGTGTCAATTTGTAAATGAATATAGTTCAAGAACTGAAACCGCGCCGTAAACTCCTTTTTGCGCATATGCTTACAGGTTCGTTGGTTTATAATAGCTAAGACACTCTAAATCGGAATTCGTGGTCTAGTAAGCTTAGTCGTTCTCAAGCGAACAACTAAAAACCCAACTTATATGATCATGAGTGAAATGAATTTTTTATAAGTCACCAAAAGCAACAAAGCTACATTTTAATTTTAATTTTATTTCAGGAAAATAATTTTTTATAAAACTTAATAAAATTTAATAAATAGATACAAAGCTTAAGTAATTCCACCCCATCAGAGGTCTTAAGTGCATCAACAGGAATATTAAAGTCTTTTTTATTGAGTCAGGTTCTTGGAAAACTGGGTGTAATGCATGTGCGTAAGGTTTCGTCCTAGATTAGCATTTGCAATCTGCACAGGCTAATCAGGGACGACACTTACGCTTTTATGGAATTTTTCATTTAAAGGAAGTAAATTCTTAACAAAAATGAAGTCTTAGCGGAAAGTGTTGTCCCTGATTAGCCTGTGAAGACCCCACAGGCTAATCTGGGTTGACACTTTATGCACATGCACTAAGCCCAGTTTTCCCAGAACAAGGCTCATATATAGAATATTTGTTGCTTTTGGTAAATGATAGAAGTTTATTTCACAAGTTGTGATAGTAAAATACTGTTTCAAAGCAAGTTTAAAAAAAAAAAACTTTTTGTAAAAGGCAGATCAGCCCTTCTGGCTATCTTGTTATGGAATATAGTAGTTTTTATGCCCCTGGTAGGGTGGCATATAGCAGTTGAACTGTCAGTCCGTCTGTCTGTCTGTCAGTCTGTGTGTCCATCCGAAAACTTTAACATTGGCCATAACTTTTGCAATATTGAAGATAGCAACTTGATATTTGGCATGCATGTGTATCTCATGGAGCTGCACATTTTGCAGTGGTGAAAGGTCAATGTCAAGGTCATCCTTCAAGGATTAAAAAAAGATTAAAAAACAAAATCCAAGGGAAGTAACAAGCTTTCAAGGGAGATAATTTCTATACCTGCCAAATGATCAATATAAATTTTATTTCAAAGCAGCGCAGTAGGGGGCATTGTGTTTCTGACAAACACATCTCTTGTTTACTGTATTTTTGTGCAGGTGTTGCATACAGGAACAATAAGACCACCCAGAACCGGATTGCAGAGGAGGGTGCGATACCTCTCCTGGTTAGGCAGCTGAATGAACCCATCTCAGATGAGGTGCAAGTGCAGGTAATTATTCCTCTCTCAGGTGTTACCCCTTTACCACTCAGATACGCACTTTGACAGCACTTTGACACATTTGTAGTCCCTTAGAAAATCAAATTGAATTAAAGACCTTTCTTACTAGACTCAAGTTTTGAAGGCTTCAATTCAAACCCTAAGGTACTGATGAGCAGCTAACAGCATAAAACCTGAACAGCCTGCGAGTGAGAAACTCGCTGTTCTTATTTTACGCTGGATGCATATAACCATTTTCACTTCGCTTCTGAATGGAAAAGGGTTAACTTGAGATTATGTCATTAACTACTCTAAGTTCCAAGTTGATGTACCTCCCCGCCTGATGTCCAAGTTAAGGTCTAAAGTTGAGGAAAGTTCACCTGTTTGAGGTTTTAAATTCAAGTAATTACCCCTCTCTGAGGTGAAAAGTTATGGTAATTATGATGCATCTGAGGTCCAAAGTTGAGGAAATTATCCATTTCTTAACCCTTTGCATGCTGGGAAATTTGTCGTCTGCTTAAATGTCGTCTGCTGAATTTCTAAAATTAGCATTTTCTTCAAATTTTTTCAAAGAATACTATCAGAATAGCAAACAGTTTGGATCCTGATGAGACTCCACGTTCTGTGGCGTCTTATCTGGAATCAAACTGTTTGCAAAGGCCTTCAAAATTCAGTTCCAGCACTGAAAGGGTTAAGTGAAGGTTATTCAAGCAATACCCCTCTGAGATAATTAGTTGATGGAATCTCACCCCTCGGAGGTCATAAGTTACGGTAGGGTAGTATTCACTCTGAGGTCATTTACACGGTCTGAGGTTGTAGACCCTAGAGTTAAAATTTAATTTAATTTAAGGTTTAAATTAAAGCTATTAATCTTTGCCCCTTTCCGCTTGAATTGTATATTTTGTTGAAAGGAAATTTCTTCTTAGCAAAAGTCCAGTAAAGGCGGAAAGAGTTGTCCCTGATTAGCCGGTGTGGACTGCTGAGGCTGATCTTGTTCTACACACATGCATTAATCCCCTTTTTCCTAGCACATGGCTCAAATCAATTTAAAAAGACATGCATAAACAGATTTTTATATTCACAGGTTGCTATATCCTTGGGCTGCATTATTCTCAGCAACCCTAAGAACCAGGACCTGCTTAACGAGGTGCCAAACTTCAAGTTTGAGGTTCTGCTCGACATGTTAAAGTCTAAGAACACTGTAAGTCTTCGAATTGAGTTTTCTCCCTTATTAGCTTGGCTGTTTTCGAAGAAAATCCAAGGTATTGTCATAGCCCTCTGGTCTTCTGCGTCGTGGTCGTCGTCGTCTTCCGAAAACTTAAACATTGGCCATAACTTTTGCAATATTGAAGATAGCAACTTGATATTTGGCATGCATGTGTATCTCATTGAGCTGCACATTTTAAGTGGTCAAAGGTCAAGGTAAACCTTCAAGGTCAAAGGTCAAACATTTTTTTATTTTTTTTTGGTTTTTCATGTGTATCTCATCGACTTGCACATTTTGAGTGGTGAAAAGGTCAAGGTAAATGATGACCTTCAAGGTCAAAGGTAAAAATAAATAAAATCCAAGCACCCACAGCCAAGCGTTGGCATCCGCTATGCGGTGCTCTTGTTTTAAAAGAACATATTTGTTAGATTGAGGTTTTTGAGAACACACCCTGGCTTCAGGGTCTGCTGATGTTCAAACTGCTTTGCTAGAAATGCCAGTAACAGGGATAATCAATAACAAAAAATGGTAACACTTCTTTTTTACTGTTTTTCACTCAAAAACTTTTTGTTGATGTAAGCATTTTTATGAAAATTCAAGCTTTTCTTCTTGCCCCAGTGGTTATGTTATTTTTTTGTGTGTAAAAATACCAGCAATGGTAACAGGATCAACTCTTACTTAACTTAATGCATCAATGCCTCTTTTTTTATCCATCGCCAAAGGTGGAGGGACTTTCACAGATTTTTGAAATTGGCGGGGGTTATCAATTCAACGAATATGCTTGATTACCGCAATTTTGTTGTTGTACACAAAGGATGGAATTGCCAATAAATTACTGCCAGACTTTGTGAGGAACCTTATAGTATTTAAACTTTTATTTAATATCAAATTCGACTTTCATATACAAAAAAATGTGTTCAGATTATAAAGTTGGTCAAAATAGATATCTACCCCATGGACTACAAGAACAATTGCATGCGTATTCCTTACCATTTGCCTGTGTTTTAATACCCATTTCTAAAACTAACATTGTATTGGTTCCATACATTCTAGGCCATTCTTATGCAGACATGCCGTTTATAAAACATTTGCCTCTCACTGCAAGGCTTAATAATTAAAATATGTCATTTTTAAATGCAAGATACAATTCAAACATATCGCCACATTTGTGCAAAAAGATACCACGTGACATTAACATTAAATGTCACATGGTACCTTTTTGCGCCAATGGGGCGATATATCCATCAGTAAAAAGAATATTTTTTCCAAAATTGACATAAAGTCCATTTAAAAAAATCTACCTCAATGTTTGTAGGAAATTCGTCTGAATGCGGGCATGGCGCTGACAATATTTGCGTTCAACAATACTCCACAGCAGTACGCCATACGTGAGGCGGGGGGAGTGAAGTACTCAGTGTTCAAGGAATTCATCAAGTCGCCGGACGAGTTCCACAACTGCTATGCCGCATTCCAGGTAGAGTAGCTGTGATTTTTTGGGGTCAAATTTGGGGCCAAAATTTGGGCCCATTCCCAAATTTCCAATCTCAATTTTTTTTTTCCAATTGACTGCCTAAAATTCCCAATTGAGGTTTTTACTTTTTTATGCCCCCGGTAGGGTGGCATATAGTGATCTCACTGTCCGTGTGTCCGTCTGTCTGTCTGTCCTTCTGAAATTCCGTCACACTTGCATTTAGGCTTCAAAAAATGGTCATAACTTTTGCAATATTGATCATAGCAACTTGATATTTGGCATGCACGTGTATCTCATTGAGCTGCACATTTTGAGTGGTGAAAGGTCAAGGTCAAGGTCATCCTTCAAGGTCAAAGGTAAAAAAAATAATTGTAACCTTCATAATTGGCATGCATGTGNATTCAGTGCATCTCCCTTTCCAGCTTTATGACTTGAACCTCAGTAAATGTAATATTGAAAACACTTTGCTTTTTTATTTTAAAGTATTTGTCAGATTCACAAATTTTTGTTGTAGTTATGATATTTGTGAGGAAACAGTAATACTGAACATTTACCATGCTCTAAAATATCCATTTAATGCATCTTTTGACGATTTGAAAACCTGAAAATTATAAAGCGTTGCGACACAAAAGAATTGAATAATTTGGAGAGTTCTGTTTTTTATCGTTATATTTTGGGACACAACAAGGATTGCTTATATAAAGTATAAAATACACCACTCAATGTATGAGCACGGATGACCGAGTGGTCTAAGTGTTTGACTTTTACTCCAGGGGTCAGTGGTTCGAGCCCAGTTGTGGATTACTTTTTTTTCTTTTTTTAATTTTTTATGCCTCCAAAGGTGGGCATTTAGAGATCGCACTGTCCGTCTGTCTTTCCGTCTGTCTGTCCGTCTGAAATTCCGTCACACTTTGCGTTAAGGTTTCGAAAAATGTGGATAAATAAAATGTGTTTAGGTTTAAAAAATGTGGAAAAAGGGGGCATATGTCATCCGATGGTGACAAGCCTTGTTTATTGTTTTTTACTGGAGCTTTTTAGTTCCATTGTTCACATTAATCAATTTAGAGCATTTACTGACAAACTTCAATACATGCCAAAATCTGTTAAAAGGTCCCTTTAATGCAATCCTCGTCTTCCCAGTTATATAAGGCGGAGTCTGTAGAGTTATTTGCATCTTTGTTTGTATTTTTCCCTTTGGTGGTAAAATTATTGGCCTTTTCTGAATAGGTTTTTAACCGATGTAACCCATTTCAGTCGAAAGTTAAGTGAAGCATCAAGTAGTCAAAAATACAATTCTAATATTTATGAGTAAAGGAATTAGCGCCATTTCATGTTTACATTTTGGTTTCAGAATTAAGTATTACAACAGTTTTCACACAATTCCAAACCAGCCCAGTTGGGTTAAAGTGCTGTTAACTGTCATTTTGGTGTATCATTATGCTTTTAAGTTTAAAGTTCGATACCCGCTTGTTTTTTTAAAACAAAATTTTGGAAATTGTTCTGTATCACATGTTTCATTGTGTATTATGTTTAATTCTTTTATGAGCGATTCATAGTAGCGCATTTCTATCTTCTTATACTATTGAAAGGGAAATAGGAAGCTTATTTTTTTATAACAAACAGTCCCATTTAATTTCAGATCGTAGTCCTTGCACGAGTTATCATTGACAAAGACCAGGTGAAGCTAACTGCAAAAGGCGTGAAACTCCTCGTCCAAAAGATAACATCGGAAGACGACAACACCATCGTTCTCGCCAGCAGTCTTCTGTCTAGTTTAGCGCACACTCGCGCAGGAATCCCTGATGCTATGGTCACCACGGGCGCAATCGACGTGCTGATCGTGAAACTGTCTTCACCAAACGAGCAGGTCCGAGCCGCAGTAGCCGTTGCCCTGGGTTACTTGACTTTTAACAAGACGGCTGCCAGGCTGTTGCTAGGCGCGTGTAGGAACACGCCCGGATTGTACAAGAAACTCATCGACAACATCGGAGAGGACGCCAAAATCAGCCCGGACTTCAAATCTGACTTTAATCGTGCATTACATGTAGGACTTCCTTCGCAGTGGTACGTATTAGTAGTTTTTTTTCAGCGATAATTTTTTCAATGAAAACACTCCATCATTTCTGATCATTTTAATGGGATTGATTCCCTGATTATACTTTTATTAAAGTTTTGGTATTGCGTCTTTATCAAAATTACAAAAAAATTGATGAGTTTAGCGCACGTGTGTCTGGAATATCCGAGGCTTTTGATAAAAACCCAATGCCAAAAGGTCAATAAAAGGAGTATAATCAGAGAATTAATTACTATTCAGTATCCCTTAGGATAATTGCACTTTGCTTTAATGGGATTAATTAAAATGTTTGAACATGATGCCTTGTGGCCCCCACGCTTGTTCTGTTACCTTTGTCCGGCCATCTTTATGTTTTATTGCAACCCTGTGGGATTAAGTTAATACCAATTAATTTACTGGTCGACTAAAATAATTGAAATAACAATAGTGGAATACTGTTGACATCAAAAAAGAAATTCACTAGGGTTTGACCAATATTCATTTGACTGTTAATGTATCCATAGAATGGTGATATTTATGATCCTATAGAAGTCCATTTCCCGGGTAAAACCATACCTTTTTATGCCCCTGAAGGCGGGCATATAGTGATCGCACTGTCCGTCTGTCTGTCCGTCTGAAATTCCGTCACACTTTGCGTTTAGGTTTGGAAAAATGTGGAAAAACACTTTGTGTTTAGGTTTAGAAAAATGTGGAAAAAGGGGGCATATGTCATCCTATGGTGACAAGCCTTGTTGTTTAAAAAAACAGCTCACCTTCAGACATTGCAGTGAACACAATTGCAAAGCAGACTCAATAAAATAAAAATTTTCTCTAAATTTCTTCAATTGAGTGAAATTATTTCAGGATCTAAGTGATATTTACTAAACAGTTTGCTATAAATAAAGTGTTTCTGTAACAAAAAACATTACTGTCTATTAAAAAAAAATGTGTTTTTGTGTTTTCATATAGGTAATGGTAAGTTAAGAAGTTTTCTTTTATTGAAAGAGTAGGTATTCTTTTATTTCTTATTATAATTTAGAAGTTGAGGACTTAATTCATGAAATTGTATTTTTTCCAATGCCTTATGTTAACATTATAATTTTGTGAATTATTTTAATGAGTATCGCAAAATCAAAATTTATTTGAATATGGAGCCTTTTTTCATCCAATTTCATCATATGCCCCTCTTCTGAGAAGTTGGGTTATACTTCTTTGGCACCTGTCCTTCGGTCTGATGGGCAATAACCCTTTTCATGCTGGGAAATTTGTCGTCTGCTCAAATGTTGTCTGCTGAATTTCTGAAATTAGCATTTTCTTCGATTCTTTTTCAAAGAATACTATCAGAATAGCAAACAGTTTGGATCCTGATGAGACGCCACGTTCTGTGGCGTCTCATCTGGATCCAAACTGTTTGCAAAGGCCTTCAAAATTCGGTTCCAGCACTGAAAGAGATAGACCATTTCCAATTATATATTTAGAAAGCTTTGACATTCATCAGCAAAATGCCGGTTACTTTGGAGGAGAAGAATAGTCCTGTTCATTTTTAGGCCAGCAGGTTAAATTTTCAGTATATACCGGTACTGGGCAGAGCTGGCAGACATTTTCAACTTTTAGCTCAAAAGTCAAGGTCACAGAGTCTTGTAACTCGTAATTGGTGTTTGGCATGATATCTCTGGCATGATATCTCTAGCAATCTCTAAAAATCTTTGACCTGTGATCATCCAAATGAGTATGCTGTTTACTTTGGGGGAATCCTTTTGATTTTTAGGTCAGCAGGTCAAATTTGGGGTCACATATTCTTCTTACATGAAATTAAGTGCTTTGACCTACTATCATCCAGGTAACTCAGAAGCAAAAAAAGACTGTAAAATTTGAAGTCAGCATCTAGTGAATTCTTTAACTGAGGATCATATAAATTAGAAAGCTGGTTTAACTTGATGGAAGGAAGACCCATATCAATTTTGAGATCAATGTGCCCTTGTTTTGATTTTTAAAATATATTTAATAAATTTGCCACATATGGCAGATTTGGTTGCAAACATGTTTTAAAACCATATAATTTCAGCTTTATTTGCTAGCTTAACATACAGATTTGTTCTAAGAAATATAGAAATACATTCAAATTTTGAGCAAATGTTTGCAAAGAATTTTGACAAAACACTTTGAGATTGTTGTTAAAGGGTTATATAGTCTGGTTGTCGGTATTTTGGGGGTAAAGGATGTTGAGGTAGATTTTTATGCCCCCTTCTTCGAAGAAGAGGGGGTATATTGTTTTTGGTCTGTCTGTCTGTCATTCTGTCCCAAAATTTTAACCTTGGTCATAAGATTTGCAGTACTGAAGATAGCGACTTGATATTTGGCATGCATGTGTATCTCATGGACCTGCACATTTTGAGTGGTGAAAGGTCAAGTTCAACCTTCAAGGTCAAAGGTCAAATATTATGGGTCAAACTCGCTCAAAAGGGGGCATAGTGTTTCTCAAACACATCACTTGTTTAATGATTAGTTTAGATACTAAATTGTTAATTTTGTTATATATTTCTGGCAGATAATTGTTTTTAATGTTTTCATCGTCTCAATATATTGTTAAATATAGGTTTTAGAAAATACTTGAATGTTGTGGTTATTAAAAATATTTTTTGTTGCCTAAACAAAACCAGACATATAGTTGTTTTGCTTGCAGTATTGGATTTTAAAATAAACTGGCACACATGTAAAGCAATGTAAGATGTTGTGTGTGAAACAATTCTTCCTACCACAAAGGTCAAGGTCACATTTAGAGGTCAAATGTCAAATTTGAAAACAAAAGTAGAATGTTGGGATGTTGCGACCTATGGACCTATGGTGTTGTTTGAATAACTATACAAAAAATTATGTTAAGTTAAAAGTTGTATTAAAATAAAATTGCCATAAGAAACTAATGTTCTAATCAGTGATGAGACTTTTAGTTTGGTTGTGTACATGTATGTTGGTGATTATTCATTAAGAAAATTCATTTGTAATAAAATGTGTTATACATGAGTTTTTCTTTGCTTATTTGTAAATCGTGTGGATCATTTTACCCAGCTGTACATAGTTCGGTTCAGTACAGCCCTCTTTTACTAACCTGTCCCCTAACTTTTGTGTTCTTTTTTCAGCCTGGAGATCAACGGAGGGCCCCCTATCATCCCAGCTAGTCGAATGGGACTCAACGGTAAATTAACAATCACAACACTTCCTTTGAAATGTTTCCTAAGCCAAGTGGGTGGTATAAATTGTTGCCCTTGTCCATTCATCTATTCCAAAACTTGTGTTTTCAATTCCTATTTTACTGCTGCATGGATTTTGGCCAAATGTTCACAGCTAAAGTACCATAAGTACCATTTAGATGTAGACGATCACAAAGAAACGAATTAACCCTTTGCATGCTGGGATATTTGTCGTCTGCTAAAATGTTGTCTGCTAAATTTCTAAAATTAGCATTTTCTTCGATTTTTTTTTCAAAAAATACTATCAGAATAGCAAACAGTTTGGATCCTGATGAGACGCCACGTTCTGTGGCGTCTCATCTGGATCCAAACTGTTTGCAAAGGCCTTCAAAATCCGGTTCCAGCGCTCAAAGGGTTAAGGCTGCAATCAGATTTGGCAGATTTATCCCCCCGTTTTTTAGTTTTTTAGGTATAAAATATATAAGAGATTTTTTTTATTGCTTTCCAGATTTCCCTCAAACTTTCACAGCTGCATGACCTAAATGTGTAGATGATTGTTTGAAAGGAATTTTGGTTAAGGCCACTTGATTCTTATGTTGATTTTGCATGCTGATAACAATTCTGAAGTCTTTTTTCCATAAAACCTTTCATAATACATTGAAGGGGTTTTTGTGTCTAAAAATGTAAAAAAAAAAAATGATGAGGAAAAAGAAAAAAACCAGAATGAGCTCAAAATCTACCCCTTTCAAACTTGTAGCTGTTTAAGGGCTCATAATACTTGTTAAGGAATCCAGAGTAACTGTTGTGAGTAGGGATGTTTCCTTATATCAATAAGAAAGTTTTAAAGGGAAACAAGATATTCCAGCACTGACACACTGACACGGAGACTTTCATTTCGTTGTGAGGTCACTGTGGTGTAATGGATATGGTGTCCGCCTAGCAACCGGGAGGTCACGGGTTTGATCCCACTGTTGGAGCGTTCTTTACATCTCCACCAAAGACACAAAGTACTGGTTTTAGGCCCAGGAAACAGACTTAAGAGATTTGCAAATAAGTAGTAAGTACTTAAAATGCAATCGAGCTAAAATAAATAAGTTTAAACTATTTCTAGGTAAAAGACCAATGACAACGCAGCCAAGGTCACGAAAGGCTGATATCGGGGACGAAAACCGAGCCGTCTCTGCGCCTGCCCGCACAAAGAAGGCTCCGAGTATCTTCAGTCGATCAAATGAAGACAGCCGACCTTCGACCTCGATGACCCGACCTTCCACTGGGCATACACGACCTCCATCGGGGTCCACGACAAAGTCAACCCGGATCAATCTTCAATCCCCGGACCATAGTCAGTTCAAGACAAAGTTGCGCGCATGGAAAGAAGAAAAATAGACAAATATATGATCTAGTGTATTTTTTTTACTCATTTGTTTCATTTCTGTTTAGAGATTTTCTTTTCTTCATTTTGATGCTGCTGCATTTATGGTGCAAGATTTTCAAATAATTTAGTGTTAAGTTTGTAATTTAATAACTAGAAAGATTTCTTATGTTTTGTGATTTTTGTTTTGTTCATAATGTACAAAACATTTACAAAGTTCTTCTCATTTAAAATTACGAGATTATTCTCCAAGGAAAATAAAATTGAAATTTGAATTGGCAGTATTTGCAGTAGATAAATAACTATAAGATTGTATTAAATCTTGTAATAAAAATTCTGTGTTTTAATTCTGATAAGTTGGTCAAAACAAAATATTTTTGTTTGCTGCAATTGTCATTGTTAAAAGCTGTAGGATTCAGTAGGGTTAGAAGGTCTTGCAAGCACAATTTTATCTTTGACCTCAAAAAATCATTAAATTTGATTGTTTTGAAGAATTAAGTTGACAGAGACTAGTGGATTTTAATATTATTGGTCGTCTCATTTTGATTTTCTTTCCAAAATTATACAATTAATATAATTTAGGTTTTTTATAACTGTATTTAGTATATTGGTCCTACTTTTATGTTAAGTACGCAGGGAATATTATATTTAGGGACTTTTTATGTTACACAGCTGCAGATTGTGTAGTATTTTATTATTCTTTAAACAATTTATGTTAACATGTTATTCTTTAACTGTCTCAGTTTGTTGGCTGTAGTTATTTCATCACAATAAATCATGGAATTTCTTGACCACTATCCAACATCTAAAAAATATAGTTTCTTAATCAGAGACTTTATGAAGCAATGAAGTAATTTACGTCATTCCATTTTTAGTTCTCAAAGGAGCAAGAATCATTGTTTATTATTAAGAATCCCCTTCATTATTTGGTATGTGTTCTAGATTTTTTTTTTTTATAATGCTGGTGTTTCCATAAAAAGACCATTGTGTATTTGAAGGGATTTTTTTATGCTCCCCACATATATATATGGGGAGCATATAGTTGCCAGTTTGAACTTCCGTTATTCCTTCCTTCCTTCTTTCCTTCCGTCACACTTTTATTACAGTTTCTCATAGCGCCTTCAATACTTTACCAATCTCTTTCATATTTGGCATGTAGGTACCTTGCATGGACCTCTACCTTTTGATGAGGTTTGAGGTCACTGGGGTCGAGGTGAAGGTCACCGAGGCTAATAATAGATTTTCTCAAGGTCACATTTTTTAAATTCATTTTTGTACACAAAATTAACCCATATATCGACAAAGCATGATTGGGGAGCATCCATTAGTTTTACTGATATCCTTGTTTGATATAATTTTGTTGTTGTTTTTGTTCCTGTATTTCTGCACGTGTGTGCCTTAAAAGGTTGTAAATACATTATTTGATAAAAATAAATTCATTTATTCTTAGTTTCAATAAAGTAAGCCTGCTTTATTTGAAACCAGTTTCAATATCTCACGAAAGCCTGTAAGCCTGATGTTTTTGTTACTTGTTTTTTTCTATTTCCTTGTCCAAAGTGTTTATGCTCATTTGGAGGTAGAGAATCTATTTTCATTTGCTGGTATTGTTGTTATTTAGCTTGTTTTAATTTTATTGAATGTTTAGACTGTGTTAGTTTTATTTTATTTCTATGCTACATACATTTTTATAGAAACAGTGCAAACCAAATTATCTGTTTACCCTATAGGTAGATTTACATACAGACTAGGTCTAGTACTGGGCCCATATTCACCAACCAGTTACCATTCTTCATGTAGAACATTCTCGTCCCCTCCCCGCAAAAATGGCCAATCTCAGTTTTGGCGCGAAAACAGGTTTTTACATTTTCGCAATGGTGAAAACGGCCCGCTTCTCCCGCAAAGAATTCCGAGGTCCTATCCAATCGGCTTACAAAGTTATACCCATGTAAATGTGTGCGAACATTTCCAAAGTAAATGCAAAAATTTCAAAAGTAAATGCGGCGGATGAAAAAATAATAGAAAATTGTCTAACTCAAGCTTTGAAAGAAAATTTTTCATATTTTTTACAGAAAAAAATCACACGTTACTTTAAACATTATGACACATGTAGGAATATTTAAAAAGTCATCATGCAAAGTTTTAGCTTCATTCTGTAATTAAAAAAAAAAAAAGGTTTTTTCCTGCTCCTGCAAACTTGTAAATATTGATGTTGGCCATTTTCGTGGGGAGGGGAGGTTATTTTAAGGACATTATCACCTGTAATAGCCTCTATATATTCAAACGCTGGATGTATTTTTTTTCTAAGTCTAATCTTTATTCTTAAGTCTAAGAATGGGTTGATGAATACGGGCCCAGATCAATACTGAGTTATTTGGTGATTTGTAATGTTTGTTATGTTCATACACACATAACATCAGATCACATGCTATGTAAGGAAGGTTCTTTTTCTACTGCCTGCAGACGTCAATGTCTGCTGTTTCTTGTCTGTTCCGATAATCATCAAATCATTATTGTTAACCCTTTGCATGCTGGGAAATTTGTCATCTGCTAAAATGTTGTCTGCTAAATTTCTAAAATTAGCATTTTCTTTGATTTTTTTTCAAAGAATACTATCAGAATAGCAAACAGTTTGGATCCTGATGAGACGCCATGTTCTGTGGCGTCTCATCTGGATCCAAACTGTTTGCAAAGGCCTTTAAAATTCGGTTCCAGCGCTTAAAGGGTTAAATCTGTAAGAAATTCACATTAAGGCATGGCTGCATACAGGGCTTTTTCTCCCATCTTTGTGAAGCGGCCTTTGCCCCCTCATTTTGTGAAAAAATGAGTAACAAACTGTTCAAAATGGTGAAAAAATGAGTCACCAACTGTTCAAAATGGTGAAAAAATTTGTTAAGAAATTTGCATAATTGTGGAAAATGAGTCACAAACTTTAAAATTGTGAAAATTTGAGTTGTAAACTTCTTTAAATTGTGAAAATTTGAGTTGCAAACTTCTCAAATTTGTGGAAAACGGCCATTTTCTTAGAAAGAAAAAAGCCCTGTGATATTTATGTAAAGAATGTTAGCATATTGTTTACTCACAACAATGTAAAAAACATGAATTAATGAATGAATCAAAACGAGCCACGCTCTGTGCATTTGCATAAAATGTCATCCCAGATTTGTCTGAAGACACTTTCTGCTTCTATGGTATTTTTCGTTTAAGTGAAGTCTCTTTTTAGCAATCCATTCTAGGCGGATAGTATCTTCCCTGGTAGCCTGTGTGGACTGCACAGGCTAATCTGGGATAGCATTTTACACACATGCATTAAGCCCAGTTTTCTCAGAATGATGCTCAATAAATAATAAATTAGCTGATGAAGCGGTCATAAAATGATAAATTTTAAATTTCAACATGTTGCATCATCAGCATGCAATGGCTGGTATGCCCCTATCACATTGTAATGGCGACATTACTGCTTTAATGTAAGCATTAGTTTGTCATTATGTTAAATTAGGTTTTGTGATGTATTCTGTTGTTTTTATAGATCTTTTATTTGTTTTCAATTTTGTTTGTTTTTGGAATGTGATAGTTTTGCCATAATACATTTTATTTTTGTTGATTATGAGTTTTGTTGTCTTGCCTCCCAGAGAGTAAATTATTTCCTTACTCATTAACAAGAAATATCAGCCCCATTATCACTCAAAATTAACGAATATTTCGTAAAATATTTCAAAAAATAAAATTAACCCATATAAAATCAGTGTTAATTATAGCAATAGCCAAAATTTCAACGCTAGATTTGCTCTGGTAACATAGATTTAACAAGGTATACAAAATACTCTTTTTATTGTCCCCTATGGTTTGCGCTCCGTCCGTCCGTCAGTCTGTCAGTCCATCAGTCTGTCTATCTGTCACACTTTTCTGGATCCTGCGATAACTTTAAAAGTTTTTCATATTTTTTTTATGAAACTTGAAACATGGACAGATGCTAATATGGAGATTATGCACGTCATTTCATTTTGTTCCTACGTCAAGAATTCTGGTTGCTATGGCAACAAATACTTTTTTTTTTTTTTTAAATCTGACAATGGTGGGGCCGGTAGGGGACATCATTGCTTGGCAATAGCTTGTTTTTTTTTTGGTACAATATAGTCAACACATGTTCATGTACCAATTAAGTGTTTTTGTGTCATATGAATAGATATTGTTGCGGGAAATTAAAATGGATTATAGTGTACCAAACAAATAAAAAGGTATTTTGTATCTTTTTAAATCTTTTACCAGACCGTATCTAGCGTTGACATTTTGGCTATTGCTATAAGGAACACTGATTATTTTTAGGTAAACTTTATTTTACGAAATATTTTATTAAATATTCCTTTTGTGTGCTAATGGGGCTTTTAAAAAGATATTCGGCGTATATCCTGACTTTGAAAGAAAGGTAGAAGTTATTTAATTTAAAACAAAGGTTTAAGTATTGTTTTGTTCTTTTTTTCACTTAAAAGTCGCATATCCACTGCACGAAATGTTTATCATGATCAAGTGCACGTATATTAAACCACATAATAGTGTTCATAGATACAAATTTTACTACGTGTGATCACATCATATGTGTTCTCATGTGGCTTATTATGAATTTATTTCTTCGTCATCGAATCATTTGATATTTGATTAAGACGCAGTTTTCATTCCACGCATTCAGACACTTTTACATCCGTGTCATGCGAAAATTGGTCTTATGACATATGTGGCCAGCGTAGCTCAAGCCCAGCCTGTGCACTTGCGCAGTCTGGTTAGGGGCAATGCTTTTTGCTATCTAAAAGTATGCAAGGTTTCGTGGTATCTCCTGAGTATCCTCTTCAGTATGCATATCCTGACAAGACTGCGTGAATGCGCAGGCTGGACTGGAGCTACGTTGGCAGCATATTGTATACCGGTAAGTCCCATTATCGCATGACGCAGCTGGTCTTTCAAAATCTCATTGAGTCTTGTAAATGAAACATCAAACCACGATACTTTCCAATAGAAAATTGAAGTCACACTGTGTTATTTATAGCAAAGATCTATAAATATACATATAATTTTATATATGTATATTTATAGCAAACTGGCAAATGCCGGTAGCCTATTCTGGCTTTCAGGAAATATTTTCAGACGGACTGACAGCGTACGTCACACATGTTTGGCTAGATAATTAAACGATTTCCCTTCTATCATGGACACTATTCTATTTTGGAAATTTTGTTTCACAATGCAAGACAAATTACATTAACTTTAATATTTTCATTCATTTATTTCCCTAAAATTCGTGTTATTTGATATCTTGAAACCAATACTGTGTTATCAACATAAGGCGTGTATTGATATTACATTCCATCTTCCCCTGACGACTTATGACCCAGCACTGATCCTGAAAGTCTTGGGGATGGAACTTACCGGTAATGCGTAATTGTAACTGGGTCAAAATGATCATGCAGAGAGTAGTCCGTATTTCCCTACAATGATAAGAGTTACATCCTATACTAAAAAGACGCGGTGATGTTGCCAATGTTCCGGGGGATTATGCTCAAATCAGCCAATGGAATGAATGAGTGCATGTATTTATTCGGGTCTGCTGGCGTTATGTAAAGGTAATTGAAGGCGAAAAGCTGGGTTGAACAGCTACGCCAAAAAGGAATGTTTCTTAACATTAGAAGGCACCAGTGAAATGTCTCTGTTTTTCCGCCAAAACTATGCAAGGGAGACAAATCCGTTCTAAAAAACTAGTTTGGAAAAATATTTTCCCACGGTCATTTTCTCATCTCAGGTAACATATAGCCATCGATGAACGTAAATTATGTATACAAACAGCTATTTTCTCATAAAACATACTCTTTATTTCGCAGAACACCACATACTTTTTGAACAAACAGGGAATGACATTTTGTCATATGATTTCGTGGTCCAGAGGTAACTGTTGTCGTGACTTAAGCTTTCTTACAGGGTTAAGATCCCTTGCTTCACAAATATCCGTTATAGTTCTCTAAGTGTAACTACTACTTCTACTACTAATACTACAACTACCATTAATACTTCTGGTAATAATGATAATGATAATAATTGTGGCTATTAAGATAAAAATAGTTGCATAAGTAAAGCATAATATTATCGTAGTTGTCCGTAGTTTCTTCAAATTCGGTTAACAAAGACAACAGAGGGTTTGCACTTTGGCTGACAACAATTATTATTATTATCAACATCATTGTTATTACTTTTATAATTATTATTATTAATTGTAGTAGTAGAAGCAGCAGCAGAAGTAGTTAATTTATGTATGCGCACGAGTTAAACTTCAAGAACTAAGCGGGTTTTTAATGAGCAAGGGAGCTTAATCCTATTAAGAAGCTCAAGTAACGGTAGAAGTTATCTCTGCACCGCGAAATCATATGACGACATTTCATTCACTGTGTTTGTGAAAAATATGTGGTTTTCTGCGAAATAAAGAGTATTTTTTCATAGAAAATAGTGGTTTGTTTGCATAACATATGTTAAGAGATGGCTATATGTTACAGGAGAGGAGAAAATGACCGTGGGAAAATATTTTTCGGAACTCGTTTTTTAAAACGGATTTGCCTCCCTTGTATCGTTTTGGCGGGAAAACATGGAAAGTTCACTGATGCTATTTATGTTTAGAAACAATCTTAATTATCTATAATTTAATCCCATGTTAACTCGTTCTATCAGCAAATCTAAATGGAGCTTGATTCCTTATTATCATTCCCCGAAGGTGGGCATATAGTGATCGCACTCTCCTTCTGTCTGTCTGTCCGTCTGTCTGTCCGTCCGTCTGTCTGTCCGTCTGAAATTCCGTCACACTTTGCGTTTAGGTTTTGCGTTAAGGTTTCGAAAAATGTGAAAAAAGGGGGCATATGTCATCCTATGGTGACACGCCTTGTTTCGACTTTAAGTACTTGTAGTGTTCTTTTCCTGAATCAATCTATACGCATTCTCTATAAAAGACGATCTTAAAATTACTATTTGCTGTGTAAAACAAGATTTGAACAACATACAACTAAATGTTGTGTTATTTATATGCTTATTGAAGTCGTGGTTGTATTCAAGTGGAACCCAACAAAACTGTGCAAGTATTCATGTGGAACCCAACAATACTGTGGAGGTATTCAAGTGGAACCCAACAATACTGTGCAAGTATTCAAGTGGAACCCAACAATACTGTGCAAGTATTCAAGTGGAACCCAACAAAGTCAGCAAAGAATGGTACACAACAATTGAGTCGTGCTCTGCGAAAAGGGGATTTAATGCATGTTCGTACAGTGTTGTCCCAGATTAGCCTGTGCAGTTCGCACATGCTTATCAGAGATGACACTTTCCGCCTAAACTGGATTTTTGTTAAAAGGACGGACAAGTGCATAGCTTTTTTTTACCAGATGTTGAGAACCCATGACTATGCCATAATGACCATTTTTGTTTAAGTAAACTAAAACAAATGCGCCACGCACTGTGAAAAGGGGGTTACATGCATGTACGTAAAGTGTCGTGCCAGAGTAATCAGGGACGACACTTTCCGCCTAAACTGGATTTTTTTCAAGAAGAGTCTTCCTTTAAACGAAAAATACAATAAACGCGGAAAGTGTTGTCCCTGATAAACCTGTGCGGACTGCAAAGGCTAATCTGGGACGACACTTTACGCATATGCATTAAACCCCCTTTTCATAGAGCAAGGCTCATATGAAAACACTTATTAACATATCTTTTATGCCGAAAATATTGTTTTGAAAATAATAAAACATTATTTTAACATTATTCTTAAATAATTGCATATTTTGTTAAACAGAGTTTGTAAAATAAAATAATACTTTACTATCCAAACACTTCGGGGGAATTGCCTTGTGCAGTGACCTAATACAATTCTGAAAAGTTCTGAACACTCAGAACAGTAGGAGGATAAAAACACTAGCATTAAGGCGTGCAATGAACACTCAGAACAGCTGGAGGATACAAACACTAGCATTAAGGCGTGCAATGAACACTCAGAACAGTGGGAGGATAAAAACACTAGCATTAAGTCGTGCAAAGAATGTTTTTAATGTGAATGTTCACAACATATATTTTAACTCTCATTACAGTGTTACACCATATACATTTCATTTTCTAAAATCAATATCATCAATAATTCTTTTTTGGTAACAGGCCCTTCGAATCAACCTTGTTCCACAGATTATGACGCACACACTTACAGATATGGAGCCATTCAGAACTTTCACCAACTCAAGTTATCATTTGAGAATACTTGATTGCCCCGTTATCTAAAAATAGATAAATCAGTTTTTTAACATCAATTGAGCCTCGCTCTGGGAAATCGTGGTTTAATACATGTAAGTAAAGTGTTTATCAGCCGGCACAAACTAGTCAGGGACGACACTTTCCGCTTAAAAAGTTCTGAACACTCAGAATACAGACGGGTGATAGAAACTGTAACATTTAACCTTGCAATATTTGTTTTCTGTGTTAATATTTACAACATGCATTTCTTAAGTCATTACAGTGTTTCGCATTTACGTGTCATTTTCCATAAACAATATTATCAACAGTTCTTTTCCTGGTAACGGGCCCTTCAAAACAACTTTTTTTTCACAGATTGTCATAGATTGTGACGCACCCACTTAAAGAAATATGGAGGCATTCAGAACTTTAACAAACTTAAGTTTTCATTTGAGAAAACTTGATGGTCCTGGTGTTAGTATCTAAAAATAGATAAATCAGTATTTAAACATCAATTGAGCCACGCTCTGCGAAAACGTGACTTAATTCATTTGCGTTAACTGTGCTTGTCAAATATTAGCCTGTGCAGTCCGCACAGGTTAATAAGGGACGACACTTTCCGCCTTTATGAATTTTTTATTTGAAGGTAGTCTTTTCTTAACGAAAATCCAGTTTAGATGTAAAGAGCCATTCATAATTAGTCTGTGAGGACTGCACATGCATTAAACCCCATTTTGGCCAGAGATAGGCTCATTGTTTTTCGCTAATTTCAAGAGGAAATGATTAATGCATTTCCGCCCTGGCTTAAAACAAACTCACGAGCTTGTTTGTTTTAAAATGCACACCAATTCATGAAACCTCAATTAAGAGATTATTTTGACATTTTGAAGTGTTTGAACACTGTGAACGCATTGGTTGTCATGAAAACCTTCAGATGTAGAAGGAGTATTTAATGTTTATCTTAGGTTTGTGTGACATATGAAACTGTCCTGACTCATTGGGTGATAAAGGCTTAGATTGCGGCCCGCAGCTGTATGATGAGACTTTATAAATGACACTGACTGAAAAGTACTGAATTATAATGTGATTAACATGTTAACAGTACGTTCAATATTGTATTGGAGCATCCAATGATGCATGTCAAAAATTGATGTCCAAATATGGCAAATACGTAGAAAGGTGTTAGGCAACCCCAAACAGTATACATAGATTGAGTCAGTAAATGGACAAATTACGCTCAAACATGTACCTATCAATCACTTACAACATTTCAGATGACATCTACAATTATACTCAGTGATTCTATTATGCAATGTAAGACTACATAGCAAAATGTGATGAGTCACGTGCAATTCAATATGACGTTATCAACTGTATGTAGTCAGCGTTTTATGAAATCTTAGACGATGATAAAAAATGTATTGAATAATTTGGATACCATTTTAATTAAAGCTAGTACATTTGTTAAGGTTTGTTAGCAAGTTGCATAGATTTTATGCAACATGAAATGGTTTGCAAAAATTGTACTTTACGAAAGCGTATTGAAACAGTAATTTTGGAATGAATTCGAAAAGTGATGACCTTGAGTTTATAAAGCTAGGATTGATTTAAAATGAGGTGATACAAAATTGCTTTAAAAAAGTTGTACTTATTTTATTAAATGTTAAATTGATACTGAATTATACTTTCATATTTATATCAATAACATTGCTGATTTAATGCTTTGACAAGATTATTATCTAGAATATTGAACACAGAGTTTACCATTTTTTATTTTTTTTATGCAGCTTTTACTGGAAGCTCTGTTGACAGTAAACAGCATTTTCTTAGCAGAAGATCATATTGAAGCAGTTTTTTTGGTATTGCTTGTACAGAAGTTTAATGGCAGTAAACAGTTGGTCAAAACAGGTGAAGTTTTATTAACATGTATTATACATTTTATAATTACTTACAGCTGATCTACAATGCAAGTCGATTTTTGAATCCTTACACCAGAATAATATTGATTAATTTCTGAAGCATGCGCTCTTAATTGTCCTATATTTAACTTGAACTTTAATCTGTTGTCATGCAATTTTTCCCTATCTAAGGGGACCACCGCATCGGAGTTTTTTGGGGTCTTAACCCCGTGATTGAACCAGTTTAGGGATTGCAGAGATAAAACATGTATTTGGATTAGACTGACTGGGTGTTTTAAGGAAATAATAAAATAAATAATAATGTAAATTGAGGATTGTTTTCATATGCCATTCAAATTTGGAACGATTTGGAAGTGATTTAGTGAGCTAAACTGTGGGGTCTTGTTAAAGCTACAGAAAGTTTTTATTGGTCTATTAACAACATAAATATAATAAAATATATTGAATTCAAACATTGATTTTATAAGTTATGTTGAAAAAATTAAAGAGACTCATTAAATTATGCTGTGCTAGTAATCAGGATTTCTGTTTGTCTTGTTTCTTGTGTAGTTTAAAACAAATATTGTGTTCGTGTCAATAAGAAGACCAGAGAGCATCTACTGAGGATGTTTAATTTTATATGATGAATTTATGTATACAAACAAATGTGTCTTATGAAAACCTGTTGTTCTGTTTTAGAACTGAATTCAGAAACAGTACTCAACCATGAACTGGCAGGTTCTGCTGGTTGTTTTGCTTATCACCAGAACAGCATGTAAGATGTTTAGCTGTTTTATTTTACATTGTTATGCCAGCATGTTGGAATCTAATTTCTAATATTCAATGCGGAGAACCCAAGTGACTGTTTGGTAGGTTGCAGTCACTAATGGCTTACAAATAATCATTGCATAGGGCCACGAATCACATTATTTAAATAGTCGACTTTTTGTGTTTCAAACATATCTTACATATCGTTGCATATGAATACTTGTCTAAAGTTTCAAATTCAAATGACCATTCGTCTTAAGAGTGCTTACAGTTTGAGAACACTGCATTAATGTTGGCAAATATTCAACCAATGATTTTCATTCAATGATGTTTGCAACAATTTTAAGCGTTCCCTTAAGTATACATACTACGGACTCATAGAAACATGAAACAAAAACTAGACAACTAGACATATGCTATGATATGTTCGGAAAGCAGAAATATAGTAGAAGTAATTAAAATACCTGGATTCGTGGTCCTCAACGAGAATTTGCATCTTCAAGTTACCGAAAAGTCACGTGGGTGTTCCACATAGATATTACAGTGATAAATGTTTAGCAAAGCTCCTAAATATCTTATGATTCCATTATAGTCTTATCTATTTGTTCCATTTATCCATAACACATACGATTGCATAATAGTTTATAAATGATGTAGGTTTTGTGTATATATTAATGCGATTGATTTTCGGCTTCTTCATTTTAAGATCATTGCATTTAATTTTCCAAAAACAACCTGCAACTGTATGCAGAATATATTAAAACAACCAAAATATCTATTGCTATTAATGTAAATGCTACTAATTGGTTTTTATTGCGCTTCACACTACAATGACACGCTGTGCTGAAATAATATGCTCTCGTTTTGCATAGATGTAATAGAAACTTCAAGTGTAAATGCCACAAGTGCAATTTCGCCACCTGTAACGACCACAATTCAGGCAAGTCCAACTTCGCCACCTGAAACGACCACAATTCAGGCAAGTCCAACTTCGCCACCTGTAACGACCACAATTCAGGCAAGTCCAACTTCGACACCTGTAACAACCACAATTCAGGCAAGTCCAACTTCGACACCTGTAACGACCACAATTCAGGCAAGTCCAACTTCGACACCTGTTACCACCACAATTCAGGCGAGTTCAATTATACCAACGGTAAATACCACAAATCCGACGATTGCAAGTTTGTTCACAACACCAAACAAATCTGATTCAACTTCCCCTTAAAGTTCTGCCATTTACACGAATGGATTCAACAGTACAGACGCGAATATGACATTAACTGCGACAACGGACACACACAACTCACAGAAAAGTATTATATAATTCTTTTTCAATTTATAACTTTGAAATATTAGCCTCTGGTAAAACCTTTGGGATTTCAAGCTGTTAAAAATTAAAGCGGCAATATGATAACATTTATATAAATATTTTTGGAAGGAAATGGAAAGCTTAGCTCTATATCATCTTCATTAATATTTAATATGTTTTATGCGTAAGTACTAAAACATTACAAATTATTTTATGAGAATTATTTTGAAAGGCTCACACATTTTTGTTCATTAAACGAATTCAGGATAGTGTTAAACAGCAAGCATTTGGCTTTCTATTAACTTTCATGGACACACTAATACAATATGGGATGAAACGAAAACTAGTGCCAGATATTTACAAATCAAATTCTTTTATATGCATAAGAACTTTTTTAAACATTTAATTTAGACATGAGGTTTAAATATAAAAGAAATATTTGAGGATAAATCACATATCAATATTCTGCTTTACGGTATTGGTAGCAATTATAATTAAATGTCTTAAGAAGTCACATTGAAGAACTATGTACAAACTAATTTTTACAAATGTCAGTTACATTATTTCTCATGATATTTTGTTTCATCATTGACAGATGGATGTTCAAGACTAGAGGCTGTTTGGTCCATGATAGCCATGCTGTTGCCAGTACGATGTCTGCAAGGTACCGCGTCATAATTAAAATGTATATTATATAAAGTTACATAATACATGATGCTTAATTATTCATAAATAAATATAATATATTATGCTATACATAATGCATTGAAACATTAAACATCATAATAAATATATATAGTAAAATTATAAATAGTGAACATACATTTAATAAATATATGAAATAACAAATAAAACAGCTTACAAAATACAGTAGCACAATATATAAATAAACGAAGCATTATACAAACAGTATCATACTGTATCAAGTTACTTAAATACATACAGTTGCACGTTGAATTAAACTTCTATATAACTATATACATAATATAACTTAGCATTCTCAATTAGATTATAAAATATACCGGTACATAATCTGACATCACATATGGTAGTATAATACATATTGCAAGAATTAAATAAATTGAAATAATGCGTACATAACATATAGTATCTGTAACATAGTACATACTAGGTAGGTGCATGTCAAGCGCCTGTTTTCAATAATGCCTACCATTATGTTTCAAGCTGAACCCATCCTTTGTTTGACCTTTGGTGAGACTTTGACCTTTGCCTACGTATCACAGGACTTGCGCTTGCGCTAAAAATACGTTATAAATGATGAAGTTACAGTCTAGACAATCAGTATAATGTCCAATTTGGACATTTGACCTTTAAATACGACCTTGTGATTTGAGCAAGGAGATATGTCATACAGTCGACGACTGGCCATCTGTACATGGTGAACATTTGTGGCAAGTAATTTTTAAATTGCATGAAAAATGCTTAAGTTGCAGTCTGAAAAAGCTGTATAATTTTCATATGTGACCTTTGCTCTCAAGTTTGAACTTGAAACTGAGACATCGATCTTACATGCAACACATGGTAACAGTAATTCTTAAGTTATTTTTAACTGCATGGCGAGATGAATTTACAGTTAATACAAGCTTTATTAGCCCAATTTAAATTTTGACATCTAAATGAGACCTTTTCCATTGAGATAGGAAGAAGAGTTTAACACGCAATACGTTATCTTTTAAGGGTAAACATTTGATCTAAATTATTTTTAAATTGCATGATCAATGGCAAAGCAACAGTCCAAACAAGCACGCATATGCACTTGACCATTGTGACTGCTATATTGAGCTTTACACAAGAGGGCTTATTAAAAATGACAATACATGCATGATTTTCATACAGAGCCTGGTTCGCGTTTCAAATAAATATTATATTTATGGTAATCACCTACCAATGTTATAAGTGGTATTTCAGATAATTAGTGTCTCTTGATTTCACCATTTTTACAATCGAATTAATATGTTTTAATATGTTGTCACAATGTCTTTTCAGGCACAGACATAAATTCCAGCTGGTTAGAAGATGTGCAATTTGTCCTTAGACAGAAATCACCATTAGATGCCTCATTTGCCATGCTGGTTTGCTTTCTTTGGCTGATCACTATAAAAAAAAATGTTTGAGCATTTATTAAACAAATGAACAAATTAAACCCCTGTGTAACAGCAACAATTCAATGCTCGACAAAATGGCATCGATTCAACTGAAAAAAACTGATAAATTTAACTTAAAACTATATAGTTTGTAAGAATTATGTTTATGATTGCTTTTGGCAAAGTAATATATGCTTTACGGTATGCTTTATTCGAAGGTAGTGTTTTTACTAGAATTACTCCAGAGGCATTGTTAGCTTTCGCATGTATATAATTATTATCAAATCATTACTATTTAAACAATTTTAATGTTATATTTTGTATGTGATCAGGAAAATGTCGATAAGAAACAAGTTCTGCAAATATTGTTTATATTATTTGCATTCATTTGACTGGGGCTTTTTTTGTTTTATATCATAATTATTTGGTATTTTTTTATAATAAATGAAACACCCATGGTTCACAGACATGAATCACCATTGTAATACCATTGACATTAGCTTTGGTTTATGAATGTTGAAAGACCATGTGTTTGTGTACATATTAATCTGTAGAAACAAGACGTGTATGTTTTTAAGAGAATTCTTATTAAGCATCCAATGTCGTGAGTCCAGAAAACAGTTAAAATGCCAATTAACAGAACTTAAATACATTGTTTTTCATTGGTTGTTAAAAAAATGTGTGTATTCATGGACAAATTAAAGAGTATATAACCTATTTGGAATTTTATTTGTGTATTCAAAACAGCACCCTAGGTTCTTTGACATGAAAATAAGAAACGTCAAACAATTTTCTTTAAAAAAATTTCTTTTTAAATATTAGTATGACAATGCGACAATAAAGTGTTCTTAAGTCGCTATGAATTATAATTGCTGAAGGTCGTATCGTACGTCGTATGTCGATTGGTCGACAGTATTGTTTACACGTCACAAATAATCATTGAAATAATCATTTTTTTTGAAAGCACTTATGAAGTAGCAAAATTTACGATTCCTTGAAGCATGTCAATCTGAAGAATCTCCTTAATGGTAAAAAGCAATATAACGATTGAACAATTTCACCTTCTTTGTCAAGTAGCTTGGAATGTTGAGGTACTTAAGAATTTGACGTGTTGTTAAGGGTTGCATTTTATTCTCGTTACAGCAGGCAATGAATTTAGCACAATGTTATGCCTACTTCAGCCAACCACTTTTTATTTTAAACAAGTGCTGTAACTGTAAAGGCCAAATTCACCAGTAGTATTTCTGTGATCTTCAAGTGTGATACTGACCTTCAACGTTGGGGGAAAACAGGCAAGTTTAAAAAAGAGAAATCACAAATATCCTCTTGTGATTGGCGAATGTTCATAACAATCGATGTTTGCACTTACAGGTGTGCTTAACACAATAAACTAAAACAAAGGACAAGTCACTTCCTCTAAAAGTCTGATACTATTATATGAAATTTAATTTGAATCTCTTGAATGAGTTTTAAGTTATAAAATGAACATTAAATAACACTAAGTAACTCACCTCTTCACAAGAAAAATAACAAGGGCAATACCTCCTAAAACACTGAATAGAGTTAAAGTTATTGCACTCTACACTTACCCACAATGCCCTCTGTAGATTTATGAAGTTTCAGCTCCATATCTTCAATTGCGATGGAATTATTGAATGCACAAGAAAATTTACTAAGGGCATTAACTTTGAAAAAAAGAGTTATGGTACTGTACTCCGTTATTTCATCTAAAAGCTCTTTATCAATTTGTGAAGTACTATTTGAATCCATTTCATGTTTTTCTGGTTATGCTTTGATCAAGAAGATTATAGTTGATATTTATGTTCTTCACTGTAAGCTGCACATACAAATAAGCAAAGGGAAATTATTTCAAAATACTTTAGAAAGAGCTATGGTTCTTATACCCAGCGCTTACTCTATATGTTCTCATTCAATACATGACGTTTTATTTTAATACTTTCAATACTAATCAATTCCTGCTTGACACTTGAAAAATTAACTCTGTTAACACTGAAGAAATAGTTATGGTCCATGTACTTTACGTTTTTTTTCAAGTCATCTAGCATTATTTGAAAGTTAATTTGAATACCTTTAATTCTTGTAGACCAATTTACAACACAATAAACGGACTATACAAAAAAAAACTAAGGGCAATAAATCCAAACATGCAGATTAGTGTTGTGGGTCTTGTATTCTGCACTTCCACTGAATGTCATACATCAATGTACAACGTTGTAAATACATGTTTTATATAAAAAAGGAAGTATGCTATGCACAGGAAATTTGATGTAAGGGCAACATCTCTGTAAATCCTGAAGACATATTTTGAAAAAGCTGCATTTTTTTATTATATTGAATATAACAAATGAGGCTTCCAATTATATATTTTGTATAAATCGTACTTCGAATGATTTTTTTTCTTTGTCAGTCTTACATGTAATACCTCAATATACAAGACAAGACATATACTTTATTTGCTTTGTGTTTCTTTCTAAAATAAGATCAAACGAGTCTGTTTATCAACATATTTGTGTGGTGTTTCTCTGTAATCCACATTAAGATCAATTATTTGAAACTAGTTACTGTTAAATCATAATTATTCGTGGGACATTAATTTTTGTTCATTTTGTTGGTCGATCGATCACAAATTTAAGACAAACACATCGGAAAATGTTTGACGCAAATTGTCATTTTGTTTTCAAAATAAGGATTTCACAAATAAACGTGTCCACGAAACATACATTTTTTGAAAACCCAAAGAAAAGTAGTGTGCTGACGAATATAAATGATTTAACAGTATCCCTAATTTGAAGGGTTTGCTTAAAAAAAATTAAATATAAAAACAGAGCAGAACCGAGTAAATGATTCTTCTGTTTGAATACACATTGGTGGATTTATCTGCCTACACTCGACAATAATCAGGATTGTTAACACTGTTGGTAACCTTGGTTACATAAACTTTACATGGCTCCTGATAACAAATATTCGATGAATCACATTATCAATATGACAAACACAGTCTGCAATGCACTTCAAAAAGTCGTTTTGAATTTTGACACAAGATAGTTATCATAAGAACGTTCGTTTAGGTCAGGTTGAGTATATTGACAAAAAAATGTTCTTCAATTGACTCAAGATAATTTGTCTAAACCTATTTATTTAGCTAGATTGCATGATGGCGTGGGAAGCCTTATGGGAAGGTTAATTAAAACCTTTCATGATGAAGAGAAATGCTTGTCAAATGCCGATATTTGAAACCAGATAAATATCTACCAAAAAGTGTTTATCTTTTTTTTACATATAATCACGGAGAATAATATGGCTGTGAAACTGCTATCCAGTCTCAGAAAAAAAACACCAATATATTGCTGCTATATTGCTCTTAACCTCAAGCGAACTTAAATGTATTTTTTTGTCACCTCATCTTATCGAATCTGAAAATCTGAAATTGATAGAAGAATGCCATCGTTCACCAGCATTCAGGGTAAACAAAATGTCAAAGACTTAACCTGGTGTTCAAGTTGTTTAATCCAGGTTTCATCCAGAATGAGTCATAAAAGTGGCTTCTAGAGGGGTAATATCGGTCTTCAAACGATTTCACATAGTGACCTAATTTTCGGACACATGTAAGCAAGATTCGAACTCGGCCTAGATATTGTCAAGATAAACATTCTGACCATGGTCATCAAGGTTGAGTCATAAATGTGGCGTTTAAAGTTGTTACATGGTATGTTTAAACGTATGAACTGGTGATCTAGTTTTTGGAGACACGTACGCAGGATTCAATCTCTGCCTAGATATTATTAAGACAAATATTCTGACGAAGTTTTATCCAAATTAATTTATAAATGTTGTCTCTGAAGTTCTAACATTTATATTCTCTTCATTTGACCTGGTTACCTAGTTTTTCATTTGGATTCATTATCGGTCTTAATTTGGTATAGATGAAAATTCTCAGTAAGTTCCATAAAACTGAAGCATACATGTGGCCATTAGATTGGTAACAAGTTTGTAACTTACTTTTAAAAAGATTTTAACTTGTGACCTAGTTTTTGCAGGCATATGACCCATAATCATACGTATAATATACATTGTTGAGTAAACAATTCTGATTAATTTTCATTGAGATTGAGTACTCATTATGGTCTCTAGATTGGTAACAATGTTTTTTTTTTTAAGATTCGACATCGTCACCTAGTTTTTGGATGCACGCAATCCAGGTTCAAACGCAACCTAAATATTGTCAAGATAAACATCCTGACTTAGTTATTTCAAGATTGAGCAATAATTATGGCTTCTAGAGAGGTAACAACATATTTTAAGATATAACTAGATGACCTTTTCTTACGAAGATTGGATGAAACCTTCGGCCTTTAAAGGTGGTAACAACGTAAAAGTTGTTAACCGCACGACACACTGCACGGACGCCGGACATAGACTGTGCACAATAGCTCACATTGAGCACTTCATGCTCAGGTGAGCTTAACAATATACTTGACTCAACATAATCCGGATGTGACAAAGTAAGAGTACACTGCATTTGGGGATATTTGTTGAAGATGCTGAAAGATAAAGCACTCGAAACGGCTCCTGATGATACGCGTAAAATGTAATTTAAGGAAAAACTGAAAGTTATGAAGGATTTTGTGAAGATAATTTTCTTCATAAACTTGGTAACAGTACCGATGCTATCTTATAAACTGGTGATGCAAAAATGTAAAATCACCTCTGTGATAGGGTTATTTTCTTCCCTTTAGTTTAATTACCTTTTATTTGAGAAGGAAAGCGTTGTTAAGGAAAAGAACTGTTACTATCAGTTGATTTAGTCTCCAAAATCTTATCAATCTGTGCACAACGAGGATTTCAGTGTGAATGGTCTGTATTATGCTCTATGTATTTCATTTTGTATTTGATTAAATTGTATCATTTTCAACGTTGATTTACATGATTTAAATTGATTTTTTAATATTTCAAACATGATTTTGAATTTTTATTTGTACACAATTTATGCCTTCGTAAAAGCGGTGACAATGCATCTTCTTCTAATAATTTATACGTATCAATGCACTAAATACTTTGTGATTACACAATCTGAATTCGTTTTTATTTACGAATGATCAAGATTTTATACATAATAATAAGAAAATACATGATTTTGTAAGTATTCTATTATCTATAAAGGTACTTAGTTTGGCATTTTGTTTTAATTATCAACATTCTCTATCATATAAATAATCTTTTATTTTAAACACACTTATGATTTATCAAAGTAAGACTACTTGGAGCAAATACATCTTCAGACTTATCTGAGTGGTTAAGAGCGAAACGCAACAATGCCACAATTTTATCTTCATTATAAAGCAACTTAAAAAGGTACAGTACTTAAGGACATGAAGTGCTCACTAAACACGTTTTATCAAGCATCACATTAATTCTTGTCACTTCATGTTTATTTAGTTTTCCATTGAATATAATCACATATTTTACCATATTTTGCCATTTGATCCAACACAATTTGCTGAAAATGCAGCTTTGAAAAATAAAAAAAAATGATTCAAACCAAGCTTGCTGTTTAAGTGTTAAAGTTGAACAACTTGGAATTTTAGGATAAAGTGAAGAAAGGGCAACATAAAAGATCGATTTTTGATATATATCACCGGTAAGTGCAATCTTTTTAAAAGCATGTTTTGTCTTATTAATATAAAAATGTATTGACTTGTTAAAGCATACAGTCTAAACAACATTTATGTACATACCATACACGCAATAGATCCGTCTATAAGTTGCACAATAAGTTTTGAGATAGCACGCTTCAGTCCAACAATGAAATTTTATGTTAAATTATAGTAAGCTATGAGGACATATATCGGGATGTTATAAATCATAATTGAATTTATAAAAACAAATATCAAATCACTTTTGAGTTTTTGAGCTATCTCCACCAATAAATGATGAACAAATAACACACATTTATATGAAGTTTTGTGATATCCATTAAAATGATAAAAAAAGTCGGCGGAGAAAAGACATACCATGAACACATTGCGTTTATGTGAACTATTAATACAGTGAAAAGAATAAAAAAATTGCATTTTATTATGTAATAACTATTATGAAGACATAAGCATTAAGATATCAGTGTGATGGCTATTAAACATGAAACATTTGATATTGACTAATCTCACAGCAGTATAGGTGAAACAATTGTTTTACTTGCTTTTAAACAAAGATCATTCTTTAAGACATAATTATTATTACATGTGGAGCTGTACCATGCATGTTATTACCATGGAGTGTCTGAAATTTTATATAACTTAAAGGTATATAACACATTGATCGATATGTTTGTAAAGACTGCATTTGTTTTGGTCATGAAGTGACAGACAGTAAAGTCATAACTGACTTCAATATTTAATGACATTTGCATGATACAACAATGTTACAACAGATAATGTTTCAATGTCATTGCTTGGTTAAAACACTGTTTTAAGATGGTCATTTAATTGATATTGATTTATATTTCTGACCGAGGTCAAGACATGGTCATCTATAATATGGCAATTGTTATTACTACATAGTTGGTGTCTTCGGATATGTCTTCGGATATGTCTTCATATATGTGTTAGGATATGTCTTAATATATGTCGTTCGATATGTCTTAGGATATGTCTTAGGATATGTCTTTCGATATGTCTTAGGATATGTCTTCGGATATGTCTTCGGATATGTCTTTCGATCTGTCTTTCGATATGTCTTTAGATATGTCTTAGGATATGTCTTCGGATATATCTTCGGAAATGTCTTTCGATATGTTTTTCGATATGTCTTTAGATATGTCTTAGGATATGTCTTAGGGTATGTCTTTCGATATGTCTTAGGATATGTCTTCGGATATGTCTTCGAATATGTCTATCGATATGTCTTAGGATATGTCTTTCGATCTGTCTTAGGATTTATACTAGGATATGTCTTAGGATATGTCTTCTGATATGTTTTCATATACGCCTTCAGATATGTTTTCAAATATTTCTTCGGATATGTCTTAGGATACGTCTTAGGGTATGTTTTTATATATGTCGATGTATATTTCTTAGGGTATGTTTTCAGATATGTCTTAAGATATGTCTTACGATATTTCTTCGGTTATGTCTTAGGATATATCTTTGGATATGTCTTCCGATGTGTCTTAGGATAAGTCTTCGAATATATATTAGGATATGCCATAGGAAGTGTTTAAGTATATGTCTAGGGATATGTCTTATGATATACTTTAGGATGTGTCTTAGGATATGTCTTAGGAAATGTCGTAGGATATGTGTAAGGATATGTCTTAGGAGATGTCTAATGATATGTCTAGGGATATGTCTTACGATATGTTTTAGGATGTGTTTTAGGATATGTCTTTAGGTATGTCTTAAGATATGTCTTAGATCATGTCTTAGAATATGTTTTAGGATATGTTGTTGAAACCCTTCTACAACGCTCCCACCAGCATTCATTATCCAAGTAGAAGCTAGTAAAATGTTTAAACTAGTACTTAAACAATATTTTGCATTTATCAATTTACATTTATGTACCTCAGCCGTCAACATCATTGAATTCATTGTATGCATTTTATTTAAGGCAAACATGAGACGTCTCAAGATAATGCTATTGATGATTCTTGGACTTTTCCATCTGTCGCAAGGTAAATTTAACGATTTCTAGAACGGGTATGCCTGATACTACACAATTCATCCAATACATTGGCTTGCACTTAGTAAGCACACACTGAGTTTTGTGATGATTTATTTGAACAGCTGTAAGATTAAATATAAGTTTAGTATGTGCAGCATTAACTTATATTGTGAAGTATTTATGTAAACAATATTTGTGGAAAATGTTATAATAAAAATTTCAGCAAACGGGTCAACAGTTACAAGAACAACATCACCTACAAGTAGTACATCAACAGGTAGAAGTATCACATCATCTACAGGTAATACATCACCAAGTTCAAGTACCCCATCATCTACAAGTAGTACACCAGCAAGTACAAGTACCACATCAACTACAATTAGTACACCACCAAGTACAGGTACCCCATCACCTACAAGTAGTGGATCATCAAATACAAGTACCGCATCGACTACAATTAGTACATCAGCAAGTACAAGTGCCCCATCAACTTCAATTAGTACATCATCACCTACAAGTATCACATCACCTACAAGTATCACATCACCTACAAGTACCGCATCAACTACAATTAGTACATTATCAAGTACAGGTACCCCATCACCTACAAGTATCACATCACCTACAAGTAGTACACCACCAAGTACAAGTATCCCATCAATTACAATTAGAACATCATCACGTACAGGTACCCCCATCAACTACAAAAAGTACATCATCAAGTACAAATACCCCATCAACTTCAATAAGTAAATCATCAAGTACAGGTACCCCATTACCTACAAGTAGTGCATCATCAAGCACAGGTACCCCATCATCTACAAGTAGTACCACACCAAGTACAAGTACCAAATCACCTACAAGTAGAACATCACCAAGTTCAAGTACCACAACATCTACAAGTAGTACAAAAGCAAGTACAAGTACTTCATCACCTACAAGTAGTACACCAGAAAGTACAAGTACCACAAGTAGTACAAAAGCAAGTACAAGTACTTCATCACCTACAAGTAGTACACCAGCAAGTACAAGTACCACATCAACTAAAAGTATTACATCACCAAGTTCAAATACCACATCAACTACAATTAATACATCATCAAGTACAGGTACCCAATCACCTACAAGTATCACATCACCTACAAGTAGTACACCACCAAGTACAAGTACCCCATCAACTACAATTAGTACATCATCAAGTACAAGTACCCCATCAACTACAAAAAGTACATCACTAAGTACAAATACCCAATCAACTTCAATACGTAAATCATCAAGTTCAGGTACCCCATTACCTACAAGTAGTGCATCATTAAGCACAGGTACCCCATCACCTACAAGTAGTACCACACCAAGTACAAGTACCAAATCACCTACACGTAGAACATCACAAAGTTGAAGTACCACGTCATCTACAAGTAGTACACCAGCAAGTACAAGTACTTCATCACCTACAAGTAGTACACCAGCAAGTACAAGTACCACATCACCTACAAGTAGTACATCACCAAGTACAAGTTCCCTTTCATCTACAAGTAGTTCATCACCAAGCATCACATCGAAGTCTGACAGAGCCAAGACAGTGACACCCACGATCCCAACACCTGTACTTTCAGATGGGGCTTACACAAGTATGTTGCGAAAACTGTACTATATAATAAGATATAAATAATCTAAGCAAGTTATAGAATGATATTTATATCAACATGTTATTATAACCTGGGATACCTATTGTATTAAGTTGATTAAATCCATGATTATCTAATAAGAATTTAGTGACTCAAATATTAACCAACGAATTGTGTTTGCAATAAGTATCAATTGAGATTATATTATTATTAACAATGATTTAATCACTAGCCATTTAATAAGCAACATGAAGTGCACATATATGTCCATAGTTATGTAGTTAAAATTATCTATCATTAAAATGCATATTTTGACTATGAACATCACAAACACACATTTTGAATGAAGTTTACAGTTAATGTACTTAATACAAATATTTTACACAAACTTATTTCATATATTGGTTTTACATTATTTTAAGCACCTGGAAACGAGGGCATAAGAGCTTCCGAGTCCAAGTCCTACATGCTCTACATGATGGCCGCTATGACATCAATATATTAATTGGTCTAGAACGGCTTCACAAGTTGACACACTCTTCTAAAAAATATTTAAAAAAAACAACAACATCAAAGACCATTCGTGGCTTTGGGATTCATTGGTGCTGATATATATATATATTGACTACTTTGACAGAATTAACCAGAATTTGAACTTATGATTGTGGTTTAAAATGTACATGTTGTTAAAGATATGTTTAATATGTTCATATTTAGTTTCACTTTTTATTACATTCTGATGAAAATGTGATGCTGCATACTTTTTTGTCTAATGTTTATTCTTTTCGTTTATGAAATTTAAACAAATGCAACAACATTAAACACAGTATGGCATTATACATCTTTTTCAACTCAATCCAAATTTTGCTTTAAAGAATTATGTTAATGGTAACTTGACAGGTATTAAAATTATTGACTTTATTTCTAAAGTTTCATATTGTCTTCTTTACTGTTTATTAGACAGATTACAATTCGTGTTTGTACTATTTATTTAGCAATGACAAATGTATTGTATATGTCGCGTTGAATTATGAATTGTAAGAACTGTATTACAGAAAAAAATACTGTATACAATAACATTTTCCAATACATTTTACTTATACATATTTAGTCAATTTTTTGTATTGGAAATCATTTTCATTGAACGTTTTCTTTATCTCAAATATGACAGCACATTTACTTTTCTAAACCTTACTTGGCAGTTGTTTCTTTGTATCTCTTCAAACATATCTATTGATTCAATTAATCACCCAAATGTTGCAGTTTTTTTGTAATGGAATCCACATTGAAACCTCTTTTTTTTAAACATGGAATGCCTGGTTGTTTAAGACCTTGATATCGAAACTTAGATTAAAAATGTTTGATCTTGTCTGTTTGTTAATATTCTGAACTTGTCTCACACTGTTATCCAAGTTATCATCTTGCTGTTTACACTTGAAATTATTAGAAACAGAACGAAAAAAGAACGATAGTTTTGTTTGTGCTTGCATTTCAGAATTCTATGTTGATCGACACTCAATGACATTTTTATCTTGACCACAAACAGGCTTGTTTTACTGCTTTTGGTCAATAAAAAATATATTGACCATAATGAACATAAGTGAAGGATCGCATTTTTTATATGACAAACACAGGTGTGCAATACCTTTACACTTATTTAGATACAAATGATGAAGCATTTTCAGATATTTGCAAATGAACTGTTAAAACCATAAAGTGTTAGAATTAGAATTAAGAAGTTCACAGAAACATTTTCAAAGGCCTTTTAATACAACCAATGGCTTGTAATTATCTTGCCCTTGACCGCAATCGAAATCGATTGAGCTGTTTTGGTATCTCACCTTATTGATTCTGACCTGAAAGAAGAATACTTGAAAAAAACACAACATATTCCCCAATCTGATCAAGTGAACATAGCACTTCAAAGACCCTAGTCAAGGGCGCTGAGAGATAGTGCGCTCGAAATATCTCGATCACATCTACGTTATCTGGCAAAGCAAAAATTTGTAATGCTGATTTAGTGCTGATACTTTTCTTGGGAAAGGCTTGGTGGTAAGCAATGTTATCTTAAAGAACGCTTTGGATCTTGACAGGTAATTTTTAATGAACACAAAACGTTTGTAAATTTTTAAGTTTGCTCTCCCTTTCAAGTATTTTTCCAATGTCATTCTTAAAGAGCGAAAAGTGTAAGGGAAACTGATTTGTTTTCCTTGTTCAGATTATGAACGCCCCTGTGGATATTACAGGGACACCGTTACACCGTCTTTGTTCTCAACAATACATCTCTACTTTCTTTCGACATTCAGTCCATTTGTTAAAACTTCTGTTTCAGAAAACAAATCTCTTTAAAAAAGACCATTTGTCTCTGGTAGCATATGTATTTGTGTCTTTACATCTGGCCTTTTTTATTTCAAGTAATTTTATTTTCAAATCTATTCTCTTAACTGCAATATTGATATTCTTTTAATTATTATGGGCACTAGATGTAATTGTGTCCACCTGCTTTCTTCTGCTGTGCATGTCCACATAGATAACATGAGCTATTTGTAAATAACATGTTTGTTTGGTTTAACAAGATTTGATGAATAAGTAAATACACCACTATAATCAACATTCAAATTCCGTGTTGCACACATTGTATTCCTTGTTTTAAAGACAATGTAAGTTATTTGAGATTTAATATGTAAAGTCTGGTTGTCCCAATAAAAGCTCAAGAGGGAAATCTAAAGTTCCACTTACGTGAAATATTTAGATAACTTTTCAATTGTAAATTCAATGTTTTCTGATTACAAAATGATTATATTAACTTAGCAATATTTAACTTGTTAACGACTTAACATGAAGTAGCAAAAGACAACGAACTGTGAATTTCAGGAATGTTATCAACATTTTCCCAAAGAAGCGTTGAGAATGAGTACCTTGATCTGTTCTGTGTTCTGATTTTCTCTATACATGATTAAAGTATCTTGTATGATAATATTTCACATTGTTATCCATGTTATCATGATGCAGTTTACAATAGAAAAGACGATACATTTTCAGAAAACTATCTTAGTTGACACTTGATGGCACCTTGCTCTTTAACTTGAAGAGACATGTTTAATCAGTCGGTGACATTAACGTCATATGGATCCTGATATAAAAATGTTTGACGGGTCATATTTTCAATATGACAAGTTACGTCTGCGATGCACTTACACCCGTCTTGTTATCTCGAAAAGAATGGTTTTCGTCAAGTTTATCAATAAAAGACATGTTCTTAAATTTAAAATAACTAGTCTACAAAGCTTATTTATTTTGCTTGATTGCATCTGAAGCTTAAGGTTTATTCTGAAACTTGAACAAGATTTTCTTCGAAAGAACACTGTTCTTTTCAACAGAGTTAATTGACAAAAATGACATTTGCAAAAAAGAAATTTCATTTTAATTATTTGTTAACTTAGGTTTTAGCATTATACCAAAGATATTTTCTGTGCAGTGACTTATCGTACAGTTGATCCAGTCTGGTCTAGGATTTTTCTCTATATATATAGACTTGTCCCTTAATAATATTAGGTTGTTTGTTTATTATGTGTGATTCAGAATGAAGATGTCCATGTAAACATTTTCAGAACACCATACAAGACAATAAATAAGTCTTTGCTATCTTTCCGTTTGACCACAAGCAAAAAACCTGATTGTCCTTTTTTGTTACCTCACGTTATTGATTATGCTACGGATAAATACTATGTGCGATGTGGGAAATGAAATTTACATTGCACTTCAGGGGCACTAGTCAAGGGGCTAGATATAATGCAATCGAAACGGTTTTATTCACGTCTGCTATCTGGCAAAACAAACATTTATGACGGATTAAGTAATTTTCTTCAAAAAGGCTCAGTACTGTTGCCAGCGCTATCTAACAAACTGGTTTTTGAAAAATGTGCAACACTTCAGTGAAAACATGTTCTTCTCTTATGTTTAGTTTAAACCTGCATTTGAGAAAAAAAATCGTTTTTATGAAATAACTATATCTATCAGTTGATTGAGTCTTAAAAATCATATTTATCTGTGCGAGGATTTCAGTGTGAAATGTAAGTATATGAATCGACATCTTTTTGATGTATTTGTCTAGTTTGTATCCATAACAAAATTAAATTATTCATATTTAAAAAGTAAATGTTAAAAATACCTGAACGTTTAAAATAATTTATTTTGAACAAAATTGCAATATACATATAATGAAAACGTTCAACAACATACATTAATATACATAATAATGTATTCAAATACATCAATATTATACACGTACATACCATTTCAAAAGTTGACTTACAAACAAACTTTCTTCTTAATGGAATGTCATCCAAATGGCTCTCGAGTTCTTCCGTGGTTATCTTAAAAATGGCAGCCTTTTGGCGCCCAGGTATAACAGGGGTGAGAGAAAAGGTGTTGATTTGTTGACAGTGTCAAAGTTTAGAAAATGCTAAACGATAGATGCCAGAAATCATATAAATGAATCTGATGTGTGCATTATGCTCTTGATAAAAAAAGGCCGATGACAATATTAGCAAGGGGATTAACAGTTATAGCCAACTTTAATAAAATAAACACAACAGTGGGATAAATGTAGGATAGACACCTATCTTGTGAGGAAATAATGAAGTAAAAGTTGCAATTAACACACATAATATGTTTATTTATAAAATTAAAAATACAGCCACTGGTATTTGCAAATAAATAAAATCAAATCATTTTTATTATTCAAATATTCAAATAATTGTTGCCATCTATAGTTATTTCATACGTAAATGTGCATGCAATTTATTGTTTGGTCAACTTATAAAAATGCAAAATACATTTTCCACGTCTTAAGATTTTTTAACACTATTTATTCTTTTAATTCCAAAAAAAAAGGTTGAAAAACACAATGCAACATGCAATAAAGACATGGAATACTTATCATAATTGATTCATTGGCCAATTTCAATAATTCTGAAGGTATGTCAACGACAAAATTAGGTCAAGTGAAATGAGTATGGTGATAGTGTCCAAAGATATCATCCTTGCAGGTATCACAGAACTGTAGGACGCATTATTGATGTTCTTCGAAACGTTTCATTTTTGGAGATCAGACAGCTGGTTTCTATGCCGGGATGCATAACAATAGAATATAATTAATTGAAATTAAAAACTCTTATTAGTTACTAGAATGACAATTGAGATAATGAATTGATACTTTATTAATATTCAGTAGAAAAAGATATAATATCTTTCACTGATTTGTGTTTTTACAGAAAGAAATGAGGACCCAGCTGCTTATAACTACAATACTTACCATCACCCGGTTGATGTCTGCAGCTAATATAGGTACACACTACGATATATTCTCGAATAAACGCCCCCCCCCCCTACCAAATAAATGCCACCCCCGAATTTCTTTCACAAATACCAAAAAAAGTACATGCCAAGTTAAAGCTTTCGTTTGCTGTACAGTAAATTCAAATACAGGCATAAGATAAATCTTTGATTGAAATGTTTTAATAATTAGCAATTATGGTACAATTAAAATAATACCTTTATTTGGACCTCTATTAAATGTCCCCAGTAGGAAATTGTAAGATCCACATGGGCGTTTATAACAGAATATACTGTTTAAATCGAGTTTACTTTTGGTTTTATTTCACCTTATAATTGAGTAAAGTAACACATAACCATACAACGTTATGTCTCTTTTGAATTTACGTGTAATTATTGTTATGACCTCAACAAAACCGAATGTTATAATTCCTTTTAATAGTAATGCCATTGTGTATGGGTAGTTTCTAAAAAGATAGTCTAATTAAAAATAATATTAAAGGAATACTGCTGCGAGATAAAGCGCATTGGATTGAAGGTTCCGAAAAGAACACCAACTATTTTGCGTATCTGGAAAAAAGCGAGCAGAGGCTAAAACTATAAAACAACTTAAAATAAATAATAATACCGTAATACGGGATCAACAAGACATACTTAATCAAACGGCAAACTTTTATAAAAGTCTCTATAAAAAGACAACAATATAGATATAAACAATTATGAACGCTTCTTTACTAACATGTGCAATAAAATAAGTCCAGAACAAACGTTAAATGAACACAAATATCTATCAGAGCATGAATGCTCTAAAGAATTGCAAGACATGAACAACAATAAAAGTCAATGATCAGATGGTATCTCTGCGGAATTTTATAAAATATTTTGGACAGATATTAAGCAATATGTTGTGAGCTATCTAAACTATTCTTTAGACACCAATAACCTAACAGATTTACAAAAACAAAGCGTAATTACTTTACTACCCAAGACCGGAAAAGACACCCTTTTGATCGATAAGTGGAGGCCTGTTTCACTTTTAAATGTTGATTACAAAATAGCTACAAAATCAATTGCCAATCGTAGAAAACCTTTCGTAAATAATATAATCAGTACAAATCAAACCGGATTTATCAAAGGAAGATACATTGGCGAAAACGTTAGACTTTTACAAGAAATTATTGAACAATTGGATGCAACTAACGAAACCGGTCTCATATTTTTTCTGATTTTAATAAAGCCTTCGACAGCCTTGATCATGGACTTATGTTTAAATGCCTCCGACATTTCGGTTTTAATGAACACACTTTACAGTGGGTTATCTTATTTTATAAATGCAATCTTGTTCCGTCAACATTATGTGATTTTTCTTATATGCACTCAGAAACCAATACTCACGTTTTCTGGCATTGTCATTATTTTCAAAAGTTTCTTTGGATGGATATCACAAACTTTATTTACAACAAGTTAGACAGGTTGGAAAACATTCAACTAAATTGTGCAATTATATCATTCTGAACTTTGACCATAGCGGATTCCAACAATGCACACATTATAAACTCTGTAGTATCATTGGCTAAATATTTTATCTTAAAATGCAAACAGTAAAAAACAACACCACAAATAAAGGCTTTTGTGTCCTTCTTTAATAATATAATTTAATTCGAGGAAATAATCGCGACCACACAAAATTAATTTCATATATTTTATATTCGCTGGGCGCCTTTTATGCTCAATTAGTACACCTACCCTAAACAAATTCAAAAAAAAATCTTTAAATATACTTTATAACTTAGGAACACCTACCTTAAAGCAACAAACACTTTTAACCTTTTTGTGTTTTCTACACATACTATACCATATAAGTTAACCTTTCAACCATGTTTGAAATTGGCACTGTTTTAAACATAAACACATTTTATTCAAAATAACCATAGTCTTTTGTTAGCTATAGCTATGTACCATAACTAATATCCAAAAAATGTTAAACAGATATAATATTTAAGTGTATTAAAAAAAGTAATATGTTATTTTCAAAATATATCATGTTTACATGGAAATAAAAAATGGAATTAAAAAAAAAGTTTATAAAAAATAATTTGTTCCTAATGTTCTTACAAAGGAAAACGAATCTGATGGGTTTTTAATGTGACTACAAAACAATTAGATTAGATATATTATAAGTCTCAAACTGTTTAAACGCTGAAGAAACTTTAGCTCCAGGTGACAGATGCATTCCTAACTTCCAAACAACATCACCTGGATTAAATACTTCGTCATCTATTGGGCTGGAAACAACAACCGTAGCCACACCTACCGCAGCAACTACAGCAACGTCTATGACGCCAAACACAACAACAACATCCACACCTACCGTAGCAACCACAATAACGTCTACGACGCAAAGCACAGCAACAACAGCCACACCTACCGCAGCAACCACAAAAACGTCTTTTACGCCCAACACAACAATAGCAGCCACAACTACCGCAGCAACCACAAAAACGTCTACGACGCCAAACACAACAACAACAGCCACAACTACCGCAGCAACCACAAAAAGGTCTATGGCGCCAACAGAAAAAACAACAGCCACAACTACCGCAGCAACCACAAAAACGTCTCCGACGCCAAACACAACAACAACAGCCACAACTACCGCAGCAACCACAAACATTTCTACGACGCCAAACACAACAACAACAGCCACACCTACCGCAGCAACCACAACAACGTCTATGACGCCCAACACAACAACAACAGCCACAACTACCGCAGCAACCACAAAAACGTCTACGACGCCAAACACAACAACAACAGCCACAACTACCGCAGCAACCACAACAACGTCTGTGACGCAAAACACAGCAACAACAGCCACACCTACCGCAGCAACCACAACAACGTCTATGACGCCCAACACAACAATAGCAGCCACACCTACCACAGCAACCACAACAACGTCTATGACGCCAAACACAACAACAACAGCCACAACTACCGCAGCAACCACAACAACGTCCATGACGTCGAACACAACAACAGCAGCCACACCTACCACAGCAACCACAACAACGTCTATGACGCAAAACACAACAACAGCAGCCACACCAATCGAGGCAACCACAACAACCTCTATGCCGCCAAACACAACAACAGCAGCCACACCTACCGAGAAAACCACAACAACGTATATGACGCCAAACACAACAATAGCATCTCCAGCCGGCCGTTGGAAGAGAGCGGCCAAAGACGGCGAGTGTGTGGCCAATGCCGAGTGTGTACTTGAAGGGGAAAACCAACTGTGCAGATGTAAGCAAGGATTCACAAATCAATCAACCGAGTGTATACAAGGTAAATATGAAAGCAAGGACACTTTGATTCTTTATATGTTAATAATATGATTACAAAATATAAAACACTTTAATGGAGGAAAACGTGTATATGCATTAATGAAAAAAGTTTATTTGTAAATGGGTTAGAACTCAACTGATGACGACTCGACAATGCTTTTTATAATAAACAATCAGTCTTAAATCCATTAAAGTATGACTGTTTAGTGAATATGTAATTCGTAAGGATCAGATGTGTCAAGCCCGGGGGGGGGGTAACTTCCTATATAAAGGTATATAGGGATGTGCCGCAAATATGGGATGTGTTTTTCGACTAAAATTATAGATATGGGTATGGTTTTGAGCAGCTGAGTATAGATATGGGTATTGAAATCAGAAATTTGTTTGTATATAAATGCATATAGATTTGAAAGTATCAGTATCAAAATGGGTATGATACATATATGAATTTTTCAAAAACAACATATAATAGCAAATTCAATACGTATACTGTATTGATATGATAGAGATTACAATTCTAGTATGAAATGTGTCCACTTTATCAAATTCCTGTATTGAAATGGGTCCATTTTCTCAATGGTATCGTATACAAATGGGTCTGCTTTTTCAAAAATCTCGTATCAAAATGGGTCTACTTTATCAGAGTTTCGGTATTAAAATGGGTCACATTTCGGAAGTCTCAGCGGGACACCCCTACCCTAAAATTTGGGAAGTTGCCCCCCGGGGTGTCAAGCTTTTATTGTCAAAGTTCTATATTTATGTTGATTAATGGTTCATGAATTTGCCTTTATACGAGAGCAGTATGTGAGTGGGGGGGGGCTTGTACATGTTCATTACCGAATTATTTTGTTGTTGTTTTAGAAGACAAGCCGCCATGGGCCAAAACAGAGGAATCTCTGTTAGATCCTTCTTTGTTTCACACGCGTTGGTGATAATAAGTGCGTGTGTACATCATATTGCTACATCTCCATAGAGATTGGGTAATTATATAGTCAATTTTAAGTCCATTGTTCTTTCTTGTTGATCATTCCATTTACAAATAAATTGAATAAATAATAAGGTTTCATTCTAATGAGCTCATTTTAATTCTTGATAGAACGCATAACTTGATATTACTGCAGCTTTGTTTATACGGCAAAATTACCAAATATAACCTTTTGTTTGCTTCTCTAGGGTCCACCGTTTTTTTTTATGGAATGATCTATACATTTTATCAATAAAACGTTTAAAAAGCAACTTCAAAATTGTAGTTTGGTTTAATGGATGGCATAAACAAAACATACAACTGCAAATCAGGATTTTTTTATGAAGTAACAAGGTTAACTTTAATAAAAAAGATAATGTTTGTAAATACATGCATCCGCTCTATCTTTTGTTTACAGGTATTTCCAATTGTTATTCTTTAAGATCAAACAGTGTACGGCTGCTTGAAATGTTTTCTATTTTCAGATAAGGGACACAGCAAAGCAGTCTTTGTTCTCAACATTAATTTCTCTACTGACTTTTCTCCGGCCAACCGTTAAAACCGTTAAAACCTCTGTTTTAAAATTACACATTTCTCTGAAATGATTGTTCATCTATATGCACCATTTTAAGGTCATGAACTTTTTTATATAAATAAATGCTTTCGCCAATCATTATATCGCCACCACTGACAATCTGTTCAATTTTAAACTTAACAAAAATGTAACCTTAACTGTACATATATATACTCCATTTCATTGTTGGCTCATGTATTGCTTTGTATGTAATCAAATGTTGCTTTTTCCATTTCATTGTATCACTATAATTGTATTACCATTATCAAGTAAATGTTTGACATATTCTCTATGGCAACTCAGTAGGTTGTTGAGGTATTGAACGAAAGTCAACTAGAAAGCTGGTCAAATATATACTGCCTCTGTTTGCGTACAAGTATGTTTACATGTTACATCGACATTTGACACATTGATAGATAATTATATAGTCATTTAGGGAGGGTAAATTCTTATTTTTGTAGGTAGGTATTTACTATCTACTATTGATAGTTAACATGAAAAAAATTAGTAAACTTCATATTGTGAACGTTTAACATTTGAAAATAATATCTTACGATTGACAATTTAATAGTTGCCAATGCATACCTTCATTTATTATAACTATCATAACTAATGTCATTGACGCAACAGATACTATTTATAATTTAAAATAGGATAAATATGTGGTATGCATTACAATATTTGTGTTTCAGATTAAGTGAACACAAGTTGTGAAACTTTGGTTAATGTTTGTTGTTTATTTTGCTGTTGATATATCTTAATGATTGTTCATGTTAAGGTATTTTAACAATTGTTTTTTTAAATTAACTTAATTATTGTTTATAAGTGAAGGTTATTAACACAATACCTACAACACATTTACTTGTAAACATATTAAATAAGATAAAGCTTCTCAAGATTTTGTCTTTTTTTTTGGAATTGTTCAGCTGACCTGAAACACATAGTGTTTACGCCTTATTAACAGATTAACTATGGCTGTTTAAAAGCATGGTATCAACACATATGCAACCGCTAGAAAAAGTGAACAAATATGAAATCAAGTGGTTACATAACAAACTCATCATCAAAATCGTGCACACACAAAACACTTGTAGCCTCATGATTCATAATGAAATTTAAAATATTATTTTCCGCAATTGTTCATTATGTTCAGTAATTTCTGTTCCACAATGTCACAATTAAGGTTAAAATAAAATAACAATGTGCATGGTCTAGTTTGTTTAATAATTATAAATTGAAATTTCTTCTTTTAATTGCATATTCTTAATAAACCGGTAGATCGTTAAAAAATGTTTACGAAAAAAAGTAAAGACGATCAACCTATCCGTTTTCGGCTATGATAGTGTCTTTAAGGCCTATATTTTACTATGCTACGGTCCTGAACTAAACTTGTGTGCATTGTTTAAAGTTAATTTTAAGTTCATCAGGTTTTTACTGAGGTAGTGTAAACAAATAAATGGTCATTTGTCAGATCAATACGAAATACTTTTGCAATTACGTTGTTTGTCTGCCAAATAAAAACAACCATTTGTCAATGATTACGCGTTTCTATGATATATGTTCTTCAATTTTCATAAACATATTTTTTCAAACTGACACCGGAACATTTCGGTAAATAATAAATGAACAAGAATGCATACTAATGCCGATTTTTTCCATCATTTTACAATTTGCTAAAACAAATTAAAGTGCGTGTAATTAGTTTGCGTGTGTTCCCGAAGTCACTAGAGGTGAATAAAGATAGATAATTGAGTGTTTAAAAGCTTTGTTCAGAACTAACTATATTCTATACTTAAATAGAAAGTTAGTTTATTACCGTAAGTCTTAATATGCTGAACAGTTGTAGTATCGTACACACTTAGCGGGAAATGCACGATTTTTTTCATAAATCACGTGCAACTCGAGAGCTAACTTCCTCGTGTCGAAAATGTCAACAATGAGTTCAACACATACAAAACATAAACCATAGTCCATATGATTGAATAAACTCGCGTTCGTTATCGTTTATATTAGGTGAATGTAGTACATAGTTTTAAATTACACGCATATTACATCATCTTAACATTTCTTTCGCGTTTCAATACATCTTGCTGCCTCGGCTTAAATTTGCAGACGAAACAAAACTATTAAAACGCTTTGAATCATTTTTCCCAAATTGAATTTCCTTACCATAATTATGAGTTAAACTTAGATTTTTAAATACATGTTGTTAAAAGAAATCTTTGGTCGGACTAAGGACGCGATAAGAACGTAGCCTAAACTTGAAGACACCATTTTCGTAGAAGAACAACAGAGAAACGGAATAAAGATTGAGCGGAATAGTGACGACGTTGTAGGGACTTGGCCACAAGACTTTCACAAACAAGCAAAAAGCCCACCATTTACTTTACAACAGTTTGCGACAACCTAATTGACGTATTGAGAACGTAGTTTTGTCGCCGTAGAGTCCCGAGCGGTACATGGACCATTTCTGTTCGTTTATAAAGGAAGCCTAGACTGTCTTCGTCCCTCCGGCGTTTCTTTGCGTTCTCAACAAATTGCATCTGTAAAGACGACATCAGTTAGCCAAACATTGGAATTGACTTCAAAGTCGCCCGAAACCTGAGTGTCTCTTTTTCGTTGTCATGCTTTCTCAATACGTATTGGATCTGTGGTCAAGTGTTAACGTACTAGCTTCACAATCAAGATTGCAATTTCGAACTCCGCAAAGCCTAACCTACGTTACGTCATAAGAAGTGTACTAGGTGCTTCATATCGGGTCTTAGAGTCGGTCGTTTCTTGTATTCCGCACGATCTACCGTAACAAAACTAACAATTCTCGTCGGTACTGTCACTATGGAAGAAAGTTTCTGGTGCACTTGATAAAAATGTACACGTACACTGATCTGTAGGCAAATACCTGGTAACAAACAAAGCAACAATGCGCAATACAGATGAATGAAATCACATGTTACTATGTGTTTCTCGATCCTAACTTCGTGAATTAGAAGAAAGGGCATTCATGTATGGTTTAATCCTAACAAAATGTTACTTAACTAGCCATATATATGTACGAGCATATATTTAATGATTTATGTTATCTGATATTAAACCATGGATCCAATACGGATTAAGTGGCCACCAAAACGCACCAGGGAGGTTCTATTTTTATAAAACGTTCCGTGGTAGAATCCCCCATGCATCCACTTCAAAACGCCTCTAGATATGCAACTGTCATTACTTGTAATTCCACGTTTAACATTCACAAAGTAATTTTGTTCATAACTAAGTGCTAATTATTCCATTTGTATTGAAAATATGTTTGACTTTCTGAATATATGTTTGACTTACAAAATGCATGCGAAATAAACAGGTCGCACCAGAGAGGTTTTAGGAAATCAAAGCTTTCTGTGAGAGCATGTCCCCTCCCCATGCAAACTTCATCCGGTTTAATATACCTATGGCTACGCCACTGCAATTACTTGTTAATCCACGTTAAACACACACAAAGACATTTTTGTCATAACTAAATGCGCATTCTTACATTTTCATTGGAAATATGTTTGACTTTTCGAATACAAAATGCATGCAAAATAAACAATTCTTTCTATAGAAGATTGTTGTGTCGACTCATTGCCGTTCTATTCACTATTATGTAATGAAAATAGTTTATGCAGTTATTCTATCTTTAGATATTTATTTTTATTTGTATTGTGCCTCATTCATTTACAAGATGTGTTTGAATATGTGCTCAATTTATACATTTTTGTCAAGTTGTTAATGTATTGAAATGGTGCTAGGAGATGTTTTCGGCGTATTATTTTCGAGTTTGATATAACTCAATGTGTAACGGGCCTTACGAACCATAATATACTCGTGCTTTACGCACGTTATACTGTATACTTTTCACCCGCGATGCTTATGTTCATTTGATTAAAAAAATCGTACAAAATAACAGATGAAAATTAGAAACACTTTTGATGTCGAGAGTTTGAATACAACGCAAGACTCAACATACCCGCACTTTAGGAACATACTTGATAAGTATTTTTAAGACTATTTTTAATAGCTTTCATTTAAAAAACGTTTTACGAGCAGTAGTAATGTTTTATTGCCAGCGTTTATTGTAACAAAAGACAAACGTATTGAGAGTGTACACATATTTACTGCAAACAAAATAATCAGTAGCACTGGCGGATTTTCATAATCGTCATAATAAGGTTTCCTTCTAATTGATCAATGTAAGTTTTGTTGTCAGAGACCAGTGACGTCTTATTCGTGACGTCATCATTGACTGGCGTCGTCACGTCCGTAGCGTCCGCCTTGTTAACTCCGATATATATCGAGAACATGTGGACTTTGTAACGTTGGTGAACAATTAAGTACATCAACGTAATAGTAAAACCGTAAACCGTTGTATAATGTCAATTTATATTTAATACGGTTCAGCTCATAGATTTTTTTTTATAAAAAAATGGAAACCTGCAATCGGGAATTTTAAGGTCCAATTTGGGAAAAATTCTACTTTTTTTCATCGGGGGTGGGTCCCTCCACCGGACCCGTATTTGGAAAAAAAAACGACTGACTACAGCAGGGTTTACGTTTCCTTATGCCCTTTATTCGAACTTCCAATGTCCTATCAAAAGTTGTGTTACATCGAACTAACAATGAATTTTGATGCAATTTCTCGAACATCTTGTTTCAGAGAGGTAAACTTTGTGTTTTTTTTTCAATGAGATCTGTCATCGTGTTTAAAACCTGAAGCTAAAATCCTTTTATGTATGTCATTTTTTTGAACAATAGAAGAGAGTCAAATGGAAAACAAACTCGTATAAAACTAAAGTGTTTTACGTGAACGACTTCACTCCCTTACATAATTATAATGCACGAGAGTATATACGCATTTTGGTCTTACTTTAAACATATTGTATTTCCAAATAATGACATTGTACAAATATATACATTGGTCCATACATACATAATGGAAAAAAAGTAAGACCTGAAGTTCTTCAACATTATCGGGCGTATTCTCTTGCGATAGTTTTTACATGTTACATGGTGACAAATTTGTTGTGCCTATACATTTGCATAACAAATACAACACAACTTCAATAAACAAATGAATAACACAATATGTAGTTATATGTTGTTCCAAATTTATTTTAAACAGCAAATTGTAAGTTTTATATCGTCTATTACGATTGTAGGACAAACGGCACCCGGGCAACCGGCCCCTTGCGTTTTTTTTTGCATTCCGGGACAATCGGCATCTTTAATCGTTAATTTGTCGACAAGGACAATTGGCACCCGATGAAATTGTCTACCCGGATAATCGGCAGCCTATTAAAGGCTATGAAAAATTTAATGTGTTTCGCCAATAAAGACATTTGACTTGATTTGACTTTGCTGCGAATAAACAATCTTTGAAAAGAGGCGATTGGTAAAGCCCGTTAACACTGTGTTGGACTGTGTAGGACTGAATAGTTTAATACGCTTATTGGTTTGAAAATTATTAATTGACAATGTAAATAAAACATACAAGACATTGCGGTAAAATGATAAATATCTCCGTATATAGTTGTGTTTTAAAATTATTTTTCGTATATACCGGTATACATCATCGGGGAAGGAAAATGCAAGCCAGCTGTCATTTCCGTACTTTAATTTATTTTGTTGGAAATTATTAAATCACCAAATAATATTTCAAATAATATCTAGCAAATTCATATTTTTAAAACTAAACCACGATTAAGCTTACAATTTCTTACAGCATATCAATTCCTTAAAAAAGATCATGTTTTAAAAACGAAAATCGCCTAAAGTTGCCTTAAGTCTATTACAATATGGTTTTGAGAATTGTTCTGATTGTTCTACAAATGCTTATTGATTAATTCAGTAAAAATTACACTGCTAGTGATATTAGTCGAAAATATAAGGAATCAATCACCATTTAAATTCGCTGATAGAAAGAGTTATTACGCGATCTTTTCTAAACAAAAATAACACCAGTGAACCGTCCCTGTTTTCCCGCCAAAAGTGTATAAGGGAGGCCAGTAGGGTGTCTGTGTCAGTATAACGGAGGTTTACGACACTAAAGCATATTGTCGTTAAAATTAAACGGTTGTGTTAAACGCCGCAATATTATGTCTATTTCGGTAACATAAATGTGTCCATAAATGGTGAAGTTGTATGTGTCGGTAAGATATGATGTATTCGCCACGGCAATAGAATGTCTGTGTGTGTAAAACTGATGTGTGTGATGAGGCAGTAGGATATCAGTTTGTGTAAATCTGATTTGTTCACCACGGCAGTATGATATCTGTGTGGGTAAAACTAATGTATTCGAACGGCAGTTGTATGTCTATGTTAGCGAAATCAATGTGTCCGATACGACAGAAGGATGTCTGTGCTAGTATAACTGATGTGTCCGATACGACAATATAGTGATTTTTTCAGTTTAAACGATGCAAGTAAGATTGTGTGTCAATATAACGGACATGCCGAGTGTGGCATGACAGTTTTACGGATGTGTGTGATTTGTAATGGTATATTATAATATAAGTTTAAGTTGGTTATTATGAAGTAAAAACGTATGTTAAACACAAATATTTACAAACCTGCTATGCCTTGTTCTTATCTTCTGGCCCATGTTCATTCGTTGTATGTTGCATAGCACAATGATTTCATGTACCTTGATTTCAAGGCTTTGGTCCAATTTGTTAACCTTGCTCATAAGGCGTTGTTAACCAATCTGTATCTGATTCTCAATTCGCTGTTTCCCAATCAGTATGTTGCTTGGATGTAAGCGTTTTTTCCCCAACCAGTGTCTTGATATCAAGGCGTTGTTACCCATCCTTTGTATCATGTAGTATCAAGGCGTTTTTCACAACCTGTGTCTTGCTGTCAAGGAAGTTTTCCCAACCTGTGTCTTGCTTTCAATTCATTGTTTCCCAAAATGTGTATTGCTTTAAAAGCATTGTTTCAAACATGCGTCTTGCTTTCAAGACGTTTTTCCCCAACCTGTATCTGGTTTTAAGGCATTTTTTCTGTCCTGCATATTGTTTCCAATGCGTGTTTTCCCCGCCTGTATTGCCCTCTAAGATATTCAGACCGTTTATATCCCGTCTGTATTGCTCCCCCAGGTTTTTAGACCGTTTTCCGCACCTTTATTGCACCATCTAAGATATTCAGACCGTTCATATCCCGTCTGTATTGCTTCTCCAGGTTTTTAGACCGTTTTCCGCACCTTTATTGCACCCTCTCAGATATTCAGACCGTTCATATCCCGTCTGTATGGCTCCTCCAGGTTTTTAGACCGTTTTCTGCACCTTTATTGCACCCTCTCAAGTGTTCAGACCGTTTATATACCGCCTGTATTGCATCCTCCAGGTTTTTAGACCGTTTTGCCCACCTTTATTGCACCCTCTAAAGTATTCAGACCGTTTACATCCCGCCTGTATTGCATCCTCCAGGTTTTAAGACCGTTTTGACCACCTTTATTGCACCCTCTTAAGTATTCAGGCCGTTTATATCCCGTCTGTTTTGCGTCCTCTATGTTGCCTACTATCAGAATCTGTTCAGCCTCTTCGTAAAAACGTCTTCCTGTCTCTTTCGCTTGTTTGAGAGTCTGATTGGCCTCCTTCAACTGATTGAGCACCTCGATAAGTAAAAGACGATCATTCTGCAACTACATTTTAATGCACTAATTTTATTTTATATACATAATTCCATTTTCATCAATGTCCTGTCAAACTTATATCCTATCATTTTGTCAAAATAGTGATTCGTGTTATAGTAACAGCTGATTTGCGCTAGTTTGATTACCAATGTCAAAAACGCCATGTACAAAAATAACTGATTTTAACCTATATGTGTCGTGTTCTGAGAAAACTGGGCAAAATGCTTGTGCGTAAATTGTCATCCCAGATTAGACTGTGCAGTCCGCACAGGCTAATCAGGGACGACAATTTCCGCTTTTATGACATTTTTCGTTTAAATGAAGTTTCTTCTTAGCAAGAATCCAATTTAGGCGGAAAGTGTCGTCCCTGATTAGCCTGTGCGGACTGCATATACCGATGCAGTTGTTTTACATTTGAGATGGATTTTATCAGTACTTTGAAAACAGTTTCTTCAATACTTTTCAATAAAGAAGATAACAATCAAATACAAACGACACATTTTGGCAATTTGTTTTATCCACGACGATATTTGATATATTAATTCTAATTACAATGTGGATCTATTGCAGATCGTTTAATAAATATCAGTGTCAGATATAATTTATAAATGTGTACAATAATTATATAAATATACCCATCCATATAGAAGAAAATATTAAAAATATACCTGTACATCCTAACTATATATTCCATTTTTGCCTTCAGTTTGGTTTATCTGCTGCACGTTTGTTGTGGTATAGTTCTAACACATTTGTTCCTGTGTTTGAGGATCCTGGTTTGACATCATATAAACCCTAATTTGCTTACCTGTCGACTGCATGAGACGTTTAAGGCACTTTACACATATTGGCAAAATGACAATTAAAAATAGCACACACTCCAAAAAGAAAGCATACATTATATTCACACAATCGAGGCTTCAGCTTTTGAACAAGAAAACTATTTAATTATCGTTTCGGTTAATGATAGTCATCAATGAAAATCGAAAGAAATATAACAGCTTCACAAACCTATCGTTAACAATATGCTAACACGTTCCAAAGCCTGAATGGCCCGCTGGCAGATTATTGTATTTTACTCCCAAAGGTGTCAGGTTTGAATATTTGTGTTTACCCATTTTGCTGAAAGGTATGTTGGTTTTGGTAATCACAACCATTATAGCTTGTTCTAGTGCATATAATGCACAAATTAGAAGAAAATAATGTGGAAAGTCAAATTAAACCGAGGTGGCGCATTGTGTGCTTTTCATGCCGTGCACTTGAAGACAAATGACGTGTACCTTGCACAATCCTCATTTTCACATAGCATGCACTTTGAAGATAGAATCTCGGTGCAATCTTTTTTACGTGTGTTACAAACGAGCGTGACCACTATGTTCGATTCTGTGTTTTCGCTACTTGCACACAAAGTTAAATGTCACTGTATAAGTATTTGATGAAAAATTGATAAATAAGGATAGGTCATAACTTATATGTGTGTACGAATATGTGATTAAATATGCCAACCTTTCAGCATTTCTCGAAGTAAGGTCAGTCTGTACATGAAAATGCCACCATATCACAAAACTAATATATGTAGACCGTTTTTATCTTCAATTAAGGAAATGGATGTTTACTTGGTAGAAAAAGAAAAGAACAAATTTTCGGAATTCCTTTTTCTATTTTTTCCTTTGTCTATTTTTAGATTATCATATCAAAATGTACTTCCGTTCTTTATATCCATGTTTATATTTTTTCTATGATCACGAGTGAAATAAAATCGATATTCCACCGAATCAAACAAATTTTCTTTTAATTTTATGCCTTTTTTACCGTTTATTTACATTGTAAAAGAGTTCAACTGAAGAATTTCCCTGGAATAATGACGTCATATCGTCAACAAAATGACGTCATTTCGTCAATAAAATGACGTTATTTCAATGTATTGAGGCACGCCAAGGGAGAGAGGGTCACTTTTCAGCGAAAGGGAAATTATTATTAATAATTTTCTTGAAAAAGGGGCATAAAAGAAACAGAAAATTTGTTCATGTCAGTGTAAGATCGTTTGTTATTTCACTCGTGATCATAGAAAAAAAATATTTTTACTCGTGGCTGCGCCACTCGTGAAAATATATTTTCTATTATCACTCGCGAAATAACAAAGGATCTTACACTGACATGAACAAATATCCTCTATCGGTTTTGAGGTCAACACGTAAAGATTTCATTAAACTCGTACCCCCGTAACCAACTAACACATCTTTCTGGGGGCGATGGCCATATGGGAGACAATCCCGGTGCACTCGATAAAAAAATAAAATATAAACTCGTTTCTGTGCGATCATTTAATTGTTTGCTGGTTGCTTGGGGTGGCGGATACAACATCTTTCGATTTTTTGCACAAAGTCAAAAGTGAAGGTTACAAGGGCTTAGGACATGAAATTCATTTCCGCCCAAAATCTAGAGATTCTTTGACGGACAATCATGCATGTTATATGATGCTAACCGGGGATGAAAGACGGACGCCTTTTGGGTTTTTTTGCTTTGTAAAAATAATAAGCTCACGACTGGATTTTATCGTCATATAATGGGTCTTCTGGCGTGAAATTGCTCCAATATATGGCTGTTGATAATGGTAAAAGAAGGGCAAAACCTGGATAAGACAGCTCCGCCAAAAAATGAGTTCTGGATTTTTTTGATTTTCTTTCTAAACTTTAACGCTCTGATAACTTTTTTGGATTGCATTTAAACATGTGAATTATTAGATACACTGTTAGTAACTGATGGTGTATGGGATGTACACCCTCAGTAACTGCATACCATACGAGAGCGAAGCTCGAGTATGGTATGTCATTACTGAGGGTGTATATCCCATACACCATCAGTTACTAACAGTGTAACGATTATATCTCACCGACTACCTTTTCCTTGGCGTGTTTTATATATACTTATGTCCGAACCGGATTTCCTTACTATTATTTTTCATTCAGTTGATGACGCAATTTATGACGTATCTCGTGTGACGTTATTTTATGTGACGAAACTCACTTGTTTATGTTAGATTTTCGGAGTTTAAGGACAACAAGTCGGACGTAGAATATGAATTTAACAGTAAAATATTTTTTAAATTATCAAACGAATCCAAGACGTATTTCGGATTGTGTGTGTTCATGCATAGTTGTAAACTTCGATGGGAATAAAATAACTTGCTCCGAGAGGATTACGATTTCATAAATCATTTTTTTTTTATTTAGAATTGTTAGCATTCGATACAAATGTTATTAAAAGTGTGGTTTTAAATATATTTCGAGAAAGGGATGGAAGAACAGAAAATGGAAGTGCGTATCGTTGTAACTTTATTATAATACGCATTGGATTAAAGTTGTCATTGAGGTAAGCGTGTCGTTAAAAAATTTTTTTTTTATGACTCCTGTTAAAGCTGAAATAGTGTCATCAATCTAATATAGCACAGCACAGTTTCAGTTGCAATCGATATTTTAATTGGTTCCCAGTACATATGTAAAAAAAACCCACATCATATAGCCTTCTAACAAGGCTGATCTAGCAGCTTATCGAACAGACGACATTTTGTTTTACGTTGATAGGTGTATCATGGTGTATGGAAATTACTCGGGGTGTATGGAAAATACACCATGGGCACGTGACCGCTCTATGCCAATCGGATACAGCCATTGTTGTAGGAGGTGAGATATATTGTCTATACATGACTTTGAAATGCAAGTATTTTCTGGGCATATTGTAATATCCAATAACGTTAAATATGGCTTAAAAATAAAGTAATATTATTGAATTATGTTGTATGTTCATACTCCTTTATACGAAATTAAACAATTAAATACAAATGAATTGTTCTTTTTCCGTTGTTTATTCTCATAAACGAGAACCGCCTCATAATAAAATAAAGTCCTCTGGAAGTGAACTTGTTATATTTATAAAATCCATCAGCAGCGGCAGCAGCAGCATCATAGCTATCGATGCTGTCGTCTTAATCGTTAGTGTTGTATAAAGCATTCGCACAATCATCACCATCAGTAACCATCAACATCCTCATTCTTTTCCTCATTATCATTATGATCACCATAATCACAAACAATAATAACATATTACACAGCTACAACAATGATATAATCAAGTTTTCATAGATATTAGAGCTAAATCAACCATATGAAATGGCACTTCATACACCCACGGAATCATTGAGAAATGTACTTGTTCCGTTACAAATTTCGAATACAAATTTCGATACTCGTGCTTGACATTTTTTCAAGTATGCAAACAATGGATTTTATATATATTTCAATGTGTTCCTTAAATTAATGCAACACATAACAATATAATATCGATATCATATCTAATATTTGCCTTCATTACTCCACTCAGTCAAAACATGAAGTCAAAATTAAATGCCGTGATCGAGTACCAGGCAGTCAGACGGCTATCACGCAGACAATTGGTTACCACGAAGGCGGCCGGGTACCAAGCAGGAGGAAGATTTACATACATTCGGGCGGTTATCATGCAGGTTGACGGTCACCAGTAAGCGTGGGTTACCCGGCAGGCGGAAGGATACCACGCAGGTTGACGGTCACCAGTAAGCGTGGGTTACCCGGCAGGCGGAAGGATACCACGCAGGTTGACTGTCACCAGTAAGCGTGGGTTACCCGGCAGGCGGAAGGATACCATGCAGAAAGGCGATCATTATACATGCCGGTAGTAACATGGCAGTATGGTGGTTCTTGGGCCATNTGTTTTTCTTATCGGAATCCATTTTACACTTTTCCAGGGCACCATATATACAAAGTATACATATAAAGAAAATTGATCTTATTTTCTTAAAATAATAAGAAAAAAATACACACCGTTAACTACCGTTAAACTTTAAGAGAGATAACCTCTGAGAGGACTTTTTCAATCCGGTCGCAGTGGTTATCTCCCATGTCGATTTCAAGGTTGATACTCCATTCGAGAATCCATCCAATCTGTTCTTTAGATTTTATGAAAGTCAGTGTAAATATCTACAAAAACATCGCTTCAAACATGATTACCCATTATAAGCACATCCACAAAGAAAATACGTATGACTAAATTTAAACGCATGAAAACGAAAAAACAAACTATTCTACTTTTTATGTGCTTTTGAGTAGAATACAAACTATAAAAAGTCAAGCATACACGTAAATAAACACAATCACGTTTAAAATGTTCAAATAATGAATAGAACATGACTCACTTTGTCATGTATAACATGTTTTACATATATGTTCATGCAGCAAATCTAACTCCGCTAGATTTGAGTAATTCTGGTCCTTACTGAGCCTACTGATAAAGTAAGCAAAATTGCTTATACATTATTCTAATATGTGTATTTTTTCGGCGGAAAACATATAGATAAACCCATTATAGGCACTTTCACCGATTTTATGCACTCCATCATGAGGGTATTTTTTTCCATGCAGAGATCTAAGGAGATCATCTTAATGTAGAGGCTCTCCCATCGTATTTTTAACGACAGATAGACAGACTGGCGATCTGACAGACGGATCCAGTGTGAATCAAAGTGACCCACCTCTTGTAATATGCGGATCATTTTAGTTCTTATGTTTGTGTGTTGAAAGTAGCTTCGCTATACGCTCGATATAAAGTATACACAAATATAATATCGATAAAAGTGCCAAATCTCTTCTTTCGTTTTGTGCTTTGAGCTATAAGAAATTCCGACGAACGAAATGAGAAAAAGGGAAAATGACAAATGGTCATGATTCCTTGAAAACAGTGGGGGGGGGGGCATACAATCTGTATAATATAAAACATTTTATCGACATTCGGATATGCTCACATGCCACGATAACGCGTTTCAGTAAACGTATACTTCAGACACGGAAATACCGTGTCTGTGTCAGTAAAACGATTGTAGTCTACACCGAATTATGATGTCTTTGTCAGAATTAAATTTCTGTTCGACAAGTCAATATGGTTTCAGAGTAAGTATTACGATTGTATTCGACACCGAAATATGATGTGTATGTCAAATTTACACGAATGTCCGCTACGGCAGTATGATGTCTGTATCCGTATAACGGACAATTCCGACACGACCACGTGGTATCTTGTCAGTATTATGATTTTGTCCGACACCGTTAAAGGAGTTCTGTGTCAGAATATGTCCCAACACGGCAGTTACGTAATTTCGTAAAAAGGATGTGTCTGACATAGCAGTTAGGTATCAGTATAACGGAAGTGCCCGATACTTCATTAGGATGTGTGTGTCAGTTTAACGAATGCGTCTTACACGCCATTAAGGTGTATGTTTAATGATTGTGAAAGACGCGGCAGCATGTTGTTATTATCAGTATAGCGGATAACACGGCCGTTAGGCGTCTGTGTCTGTTTAATGATTTTATCAGACACGGCAGTATGTGGAATCTGTCAGTAAAACGGGTGTGGACGAAACGCCAGTAAGTTTTCTTTCTCGGTACAATGGACGACTCCGAGGCGGCAGAAGGGTATCTGTGGCAGTATAAAGATTGTGTCCGACACCGAAGTATTATAACCGTGTCAGTAAATCATATACGTCTGTGGTAGTACAACAAATTTGTCCGACAGGAGGATATCTGAGTAAGTTTATGTGTCCGACATGTTAGTATGTTGTCTATGTCAGTAAAACGGATGTTCCCGACATGGTTCTTTAGTTTCTGTGCATTAAACCGGATATGTCCGACACTTCAGTATATTTTCTGTCGCAGTACAACGGATGTCTGACACGTCTGTAGTGTATCTTCCAGTATAACGGATTTGTCCGACATGTCAGTTAAGTGTCTGTGAAAGTATAAAGTTTATGTCCGATACCTAAGCATAGTGTATGAGTAAGTAAACAGGATATGTCCATTACGGCAGTATCGTGTATGTGCCAGTAAAAAGGATCCGTTAAAAGGATAACTAACGTGTCCGACCCTTCAGTTTAGCCTTTTTTTTTTCAGTATATCGGACTTGCCCGAAAAGTCAGTATATTAAATGTAAGCAGACCTGTCCGGCACACCAGTATTGTATATTTGTCAATATAACGGATGTGACACGTCAATATACTGTCTGCGCCTTTAAAACGGATATGTCCGACGCGGCATTATAGTTTATGTGTCCGACACGTCTGATGTGACTGTGCCAGTATAATGGATATGCCCGACATGTCAGTAAAGTGTCTTTGCCAGTAAAACGGATATGCCCGACATCCTAGTATAGTGTATTTGCCAGTATAACGGATATGTCCGACAAGTCAGAATTTTGTCCGTCGCAAATATACGGATATGTGAAACATGTTAGTATTTTCTAACTCAGTATAACGGATATGCCCTCAGTTAAAGCCACACACCTTGAAATGAAGTACATGTAAATCTATGCATATAGATGCAATTTGAAAGTGTGAACAATTTTCATTAAATCTATAGCCTAGTTAGCAAGTAATTAATTATTTTTCAACCGATAATTACCCCTTTTAAAACCGAAAGTAGAATTTCTAGACATACACGTCCATTTCGACAAACGCGATTATTTTTAAGTTTTAAAGCGCAAGAAGACGGATTTCTACCTTGTAACCACCAGATATATTCTAATTGGCATAGATAAAATATGTTTCTTATTTATACTTAAATTTACTATGCCAAGTAAGGTGTGTGCCTTAATGTGTATATGCCAGTATAACGAATATGTCCAACACGACCAAAAGGTGTCTGTGCTTGTGTGACGGGTTTGTCCGAAACATCATCTTAGAGTCTGTGCCAGTGTAACTGATGTGTCAGATTCGTCCTTTAAGTGTCTGTGTCAGCATAACGCATGTGTCTGACATGGTATTATATCGTATGTGCCAGTATGGCAGATATGTCCGACAAGTCAGCGTTATGTATGAGTAGGTTTAAAACATGTCGGACACGGTGCTATGGTGTATGTTTCGGTATTATTGATATATCCGACACGGCAGCATGGAGTATGTTCTAGAATAAATTATATGCATGATGCAGGGGTAGAATGTCGATGTCAGTGTTACCGATTTTGTTCGGTTTAATAGTAGGATGTTTGTCTACGGCTAACGGATGTAATCAACAGTACAATGTTTACATAAGTTCAACGGATTTGTCTGATTGGTAGTTCAATCTGATGCAAGAACAAAAAGGCTTTAAAGAAAGATTATGAAGATTTACATGTTATATAATGAAGATTTATGTAAGTCAAACCCGTTTACAAACCTGCTAAGCATCGCTCGTAATAGTCGTGCTCCTTTTCATTCGCTGCTTCTTTAATGCGCGCAATGATATCATGTGTCTTGCTTTCAAGGCGCTGTTCTTCAGCCTGTGTCTTGTCTTCAATGCGTTGTTCTCCAGCCTTGGTCTTGTTTTCAATGCGTTGTTCTTCAGCCTGTGTCTTGTTTTTAATNTCCGACATGTTAGTATGATGTCTATGTCAGTAAAACGGATGTTCCCGACATGGTTCTATAGTTTCTGTGCCAGTCAACCGGATATGTCCGACACGTCAGTACATTTTCTGTCGCAGTACAACGGATGTCTGACACGTCTGTAGTGTATCTACCAGTATTACGGATTTGTCCGACATGTCAGTTAAGTGTCTGTGAAAGTATAAGGATATGACCGGCACCTAAGCATAGTGTATGAGTAAGTATACAGGATATGTCAATTACGGCAGTATCGTGTATGTGCCAGTAAAAAGGATCCGTTAAAAGGATAACGTTTTTTTTTTTCAGTATATCGGACATGCCCGAAAAGTCAGTATATTTAATGTTACTATTCCAGTAAAGCAAACCTGCACACCAGTTTTGTATATTTGTCAATATAACGGATGTGACACGTCAATATTCTGTCTGCGCCTATAAAACGGATATGTTCGACGTGGCATTATAGTTCATGTGTCCGACACGTCTGATGTGTCTGTGCCAGTATAATGGATATGCCCGACACGTCAGTAAAGTGTCTGTGCCAGTAAAACGGATATGCCCGACATCCTTGTATAGTGTATTAGCCAGTATAACGGATATGTCCGACAAGTCAGAATAGTGTCCGTCGCAATTAAACGGATATGTGAAACATGTTAGTATTTTCTTACTCAGTATAACGGATATGCACATAGTTAAAGCCACACAACTTGAAATGAAGTACATGTTAATCCATACATATAGATGCAATTTGAAAGTGTGAACAATTTTCATTAAATCTATAGCCTAGTTAGCAAGTAATAAATTATTTTTCAACCGGTAATTACCGCTTTTAAAACCAAAGGTAGGATTTCTATAGTATATGTCCATTTCGACAAACGCGATTATTTTTAAGTTTTAAAAGCGCAAAAAAGACGGATTTCTACCTTGTAACCACCAGATATATTCTAATTGGCATAGATTAAAATTAAATCTATAGCCTAGTTAGCAAGTTATTTAATATTTTTCAAACGTTACTGCTTTTAAAACCGAAAGTGGAATGTCTAGACGTACACGTCCATTTCGAAAAACGCGATTATTTTTAAGTTTTAAAGCGCAAACAAACGGATTTCTACCTTGTAACCACCAGATATATTCTAAATGGCATAGATAAAATATGTTTCTTATTTATACATAAATTTACTATGCCAAATAAGGTGTGCGGCTTTAAGTGCATATGCCAGTATAACGAATATGTCCAACACAACCATAGGGTGTCTGTACTTGTGTAACGGGTTTGTCCGAAACATCATCATAAAGTCTGTGCCAGTGTAACTGATGTGTCAGATTCGTCATTTTAGTGTCTGTGTCAGCATAACGGATGTGTCTGACATGGTATTATATCGTATGTGCCAGTATGGCGGATATGTCCAACAAGACAGTGTTGTGTATGAGTAGGTATAAAACATGTCGGACACGGTGCTATGATGTATGTTTCATTATTATTGATATATCCGACACGGCAGCATGGAGTATGTTCTAGACTAAAATATATGCATGCTGCAGGGAAAGGATGTCGATGTCAGTATTACGGATTTTTTCGATTTAATAGTAGGATGTTTGTCTAAGGCTAACGGATGTTATCAACAGTAAAATGCTTATATCAGTTCAACGCATTTGTCTGATTGGTAGTTCAATCTGATACAAGTGCAAAAAGGCTTTAAAGAAAAATATAAAGATTTACATGTTATGTTATGAATATTAATGTAAGTCAAACCCGTTTACAAACCTGCTAAGCCTCGCTCGTAATCGTCTTGCTCCTTTTCATTCGCTGCTTCTTTAATGCGCGCAATGATATCATGTGTCTTGCTTTCAAGGCGCTGTTCTTCAGCCTGTGTCTTGTCTTCAATGCGTTGTTCTCCAGCCTGGGTTTTGTTTTCAATGCGTTGTTCTTCAGCCTGTGTCTTGTTTTCAATGCGTTGTTCTCCAGCCTGGGTTTTGTTTTCAATGCGTTGTTCTTCAGCCTGTGTCTTGTTTTCAATGCGTTGTTCTCCAGCCTGTGTCTTGTTTTCAATACATTCTTCTCCAGCCTGTGTCTTGATTTCAATGCGTTGTTCTTCAGTCTGTGTCTTATTTTCAATGCGTTGTTCTCCAGCCTGTGTCTTGTTTTCAATGCGTTGTACTCCAGCCTGTATTGCAACTTCTAAGGTATTGAGACCTTTTGTCAGGGTCCTTTCAGCTTCTTTAGAAAAACGTTCTCCAGCCTCGTTTGCCTGTATGAGGGTCTGATTGGCCTCTTTCAACAGCTCGCCCAGTTCGGTGAGTGAAAGACGATCTTTCTGCAACTACAGTGTACTGTTTATGTATATATATAGTTAGTATGTATAGTTAGTATATATAAATATAAATTAACTATGTGTGTGTATATATATGTGTGTATGCATTTCCTATATATATATAGTAAATTAGTTAGTATATATATAGTTAGTATGTATAAATATATACTAACTCTGTGTGTGTATATACGTATGTGTGTATGCATTATATATAGTAAGTATATAAGAACACTCAACTAAAGGATACTTTGGGTCTGTGTGTGTGCTGTCGAAATAAACTGAAATAGCATATTAGGGTTCTTATTGATTTATCGCAGGATTCAGTTTTTTGGACGGACATGAGGGTGTTCCCAAAAAAATGAAAGAATCAGGATTTTCAGATTAATTTGTCAAAATCTACAAGAAAATGACTGGTAAAGTAAGCGTTTTTATAAATTACAATATGCAACATCGGGTGATGTATACTATCAGCAAATGCATATATTCAACGCAGCTTGTATTACCAAAATTAAAGTCGTTGAGCCAGTCCTAAATGTTGTTATTTTCAGCCAAATTTGTGTTACAGCTTTTCTCTAACTAGCATCATGTAATGGAAGGTTGCAGAACACTATTCTAATACTTTTATTTTTGGGAGCACCCTAACGGACACACGTATTGAAGGGCATACGCACAAAACTGTACAAATAAACGTGAATTTCTTATATGACCCTCTATTCACATACCAAGTTTTATCAACCTAGTTAAAATACATTTTGAGTTATTACATGATTCATATTCATTTCCGTACATACGGAGGGAGAGACGGAAGAACAAAAGACCGACTGGGGAATAACGTTAAGTCCCTCGCTGATGAAACCGGTAAAAGAATAAATCAATAATATTAATATGTGTATATTTACATTGAACAGTTTAGTTCTTGCGTATGAAGCAACAGGATCCTGAGCTAAACACTTTGGATCTGCCAGTAGCGTGTCCAATGTCTGGAAGAAATCATTCAGTTCAGAGTCTGTAACTTTGCAGTCGGGTGTGTGGCGAATAGCTCGGCCTATCTGGCGTGCCTGTATAAATAAACGTAAAATACAGTGGTTACTAGAACAAAACTTTATTGTATAATTCCTTGACTAAGAATACAGATTAACGAAAACAATGAAATGAAGCATAGTCTCAACAGGAGTAATAGGCACAGTTTGTTAATTCTTAAGATATTTGTGTACTGTAATGATTTTCACTTACCCGTGTTAACACACATTCTGGTGCCGGTTGCTTTGGTGCAATAGTAAATGAAACACGACTATCAAAATGTTTGCAGTTAAGAATCACGCTGATGACACCATTGAAGTCCGTTTCATGAATCGACGAAACATTAATATATCCATCTGGTGGAAAAAAACATTTAGCGATTTGCCAATGCTCTGTCGACCAAAGTTCCGCTTTGGTGTTAAACCAAGATGGCCCATTGTATCTATGTTGCGAGGTTATACTTGTTGCGACTAGGTCACACAAATTCATTGGACATTGACGGGGTTTCTTGGTTTGTGTATGGTAGTTGCAGTTCCTTGCATTTTTACATATCCCTTTAGTTGGATATCTTAATAGGTTTTCCGTACAACAATTTCCGCAACTTCTACCGATAGCAGCGTGGACTGTTTTTATCTCTGTGTCAACGAAGTTAGTCAGTCCTTCCTTTGTGACATTGAGGGCTATGCACGCCTTGAACCAGTTATTGGTCTCCGTCTCGGTGAATATGTTGGTGTTGGCAGCCATGTTGAATTATCGGTTGTTGTTATGTCAAAGTATTTTTCTAGTCATCAAACGTTTCATTGTTTTTTCTGAAGTACACAAAAAGAAAGGTACGCTTCCTATTCAATAAAGCGCTTTATTGGAATTGAAATATACCCATTTTGTTAACAGACAATAAATATATTCACTATACTGAATCTATGGTGATCGACACATTGTAATAATTAGAGAGCCTTTGGCGAGTTATACTGAAGAATAAAGATAAAGCATAACATCATTATAGGAATGATTCATTTTAAGATGGCGTATTAAAACCACCGATGGCTTCAATAACATTCAAGTATAATAGGACATTCTCATAATATCAATGACTATACAAATAATGATTCATAACAGGAATTGCATTTTCTGACTTGAATTCAGAATGTGATACTAGGTACTATAAAGATTTAGGCTTGCGGATGATTCATTTTTAGATAGCGTATTAAAACCACCGATGTCTTCAATAACATTCAAGTATAAATGGACATTCTCACAAAATGAATGACTATATAAAAAAAGATTCATAACAGGAATGGCACTTTCTGACTTGAATTCAGAATGTGATACTAGATACTATAAAGATTTAGGCTTGCGGATTTGTTTACGTGTTCACTATGTGCAATAAGAAAAATAGCAGCAGGGCAGGGCACATTTTTACCTCTTAGACAAGATTCGAATAATGTTTGTAGAATAACACTTTATGATGGTTCCAACCCCTGGGCATTGTGGTTTCATATGAAAACATTTTTAAATTGATATTTTTCGTTTAAGTCAATAAATGACCTTCTGGGACATCGTCAATTTTGATCCAACAGGCATGAATTGAGACAAATTGTGTACATTACCACTTCATGAATCTAAAGACCAAATATCTAGGATTTCATGCTGCGTTATTGTTGGTAGAGGACCATCGTATTTTATTACATAACAAATATCAAACCTCTAGGAATGCAATTTTCAAAGGAGAATATTGTGTTAAATACAGTTTTCATTTTAAACATTTCAGGGAAACAAGTTTCCACCAGGGCGCATCAGAATTTTGACCCATAAAATGATTTGAATAAACTTGGTAAAAGGGCCACAATACGATGTTATATGCCAAATACCACACCTCTGAGCTTTGTGGTCTCAAAGAAGATTTTTCTTTTTTACTTTGCAGAACGAATGTGAAACGACCCGAAAATATATTGTTAGACGGCCGTGGTCACTCGTGTTGCAGTGATGTATCACTCTTTATGTACTCATTAAATCAGTTTAAAATTATTTAGGTATTAATAGCCTGAGTGTAGATTATGAACCCGCTAAAAAACAGGTAGCAAATAAAACTCAAATATGTTGACTGATTCCAAGCATAACTGTAATATGCTGAGCTAATGGACAAACTTCGGTACACACTTAATGAAGCCTGAGGCGCGGACAGACTTATACACTTCGAAATTCACACACGCAAACAAGCACGCTTACGCACGCACCCACATAAACACACGTGATCGCACACAACCTCATTNCGCAAATTGTTCCTATGCGGTAAGTCTTTGTCAAAGTCCATCACTTATCAGGCATACTATCTATTTTATAACTCAACGGCAACATTGTTAATATGTTAATTTGAAATTTTATGATGTGTCAATTTATAAATATATGACCATTAAAGTCACATTTTTGTCTCATATAATGTATGCAAACACTTTTAATAATAAGTTTTCGCCATCCTATGCTCTTTTGTGTATGACCATACTATGAACAATCTGGTTTGAAAAAAAATGTGGTTGTGAACCTTATCTTGCCATCACATTCTTTTAAACGTGGAATAGAATGGGTGTATCGAGAGAATGGGTGTATAAAGAGAATCGATGTATCGAGAGAATGGGTGTATCGAGAGAATGGATGTATCGTGAGAATGGGTGTTTCTAGAGGATGGGTGTGTGGAGAGAATGGCTGTAACGTGAGAATGGGTGTTTCGAGAGAATGGGTGAATCGATAGAATGGGTGTATCGAGCGAATGGGTGTATCGAGAGAATTAGTGTATCGAAAGAATGGGTGTATCGAGAGAATGGGTGTATCGAGAGAATTGGTGTATCGAGAGAATGGGTAGGTCGAGAGAATGGGTGTATCGAGGGAATGGGTGTATCGAGAGAATGGGTGTATTGAGAGAATGGGTGTATCCAGAGAATAAGTGTATCGAGAGGCCCTGATAATGAGTCGTGCTGTCGTGTTTTGAACATGTTGAAGCAAACCTATTATCTTTCTTTTAGTGCACCAAACAAGAAGGCTTTTAAGTAATCGACTATTGATGTTACTAGCTTTACGAGTTCTTTTGAAGCCAATCTGACGCAACTGTGAGTATCAAACTCTACATACTTAGTATACATTTTGACGTTTTTCCTTGCTCCACGTTTAAACCTATTTGTTTAAGCTCGATTGCATCCAAAGCCTAAGGCTTATTGACATGCTATCAAGTCCGTTTCCTGGGAAGAACCAGTGCGCGGTGTCTTTGGTGGCGATCTAAATAACGCTAACACTGGATCAAACCCGTGATTTCCAGGTCGCTAGCCGGATACCATAACAACTGCACCACGGCGGCCTCCAATAACTTAACTATGAACACACCTCTGACATTATGAATCCAGGCCATTCCAAGCACACACATTTTTATTGTTTTGCGAACCTATATTGAATACACATAATGTTCCTTAACCATTATCGCTGCAAGGGAAACAACTAGACCCATGACCTCACCTTTGGCATTATGAAGTCCAAGCTATTCAAAGCACCCGATGAGATGATTTGTTTTGCGAATTTTGATTGAGAGAATTTATTGGATGGGTAGGGTGAATAGTGTTTTCTAATGCCTGCATTTTTTGAGATCCTGTTTTATGACTCATGCATTTAAAACGTCTTTTCCATAATTTCCATATCTGGGCAAAGTGGCATGGCAACCATTCAAAAGGCATGGGAGATTTGAAGCGGTCACGCTAATGGAGACTCAAAGATTAGGCAAATTTGTATGAAAGGCCTTCAAAACGCATAGGATATATGGAACATTCACGATAAGGAAGGCTCAAAGATTTGGCATTCATCGAATGATCAAAATTTTGACCTGCCACAATCATTGTCGTTTATGTTATGTTATCGTAGAAGTTATCTGGTTAAAGACACGGTCTGTCTGAAGTTTGTTTTGAATTGTACTGCGTCATCGTAAACCTGTACATGCAAATATATTTGGGGGTGGGGGTAACATAATACGTTCATTTATTATTTAAATCCGGAAAGGTTGTACAAAAAACGCATCGTGCAGAAGTTGCGGAGTCATGTTCACAGTAAGTATCATTAACATCCTAATGTTGCTTAACAGCTTGCGAAACAGCTAGTGATGCTGTGATGAAACTTAACGTGATGAAACTTTACGTGTATTATTCCAAGCATCTGATTTGGGTAGGTCATGTTTTCTTTTACATAAAATAAAAACCATTGCTTTTCAGTATCTTAGCAACGATTTGAACAATATAGAACTCAGCTGTCAATACACTACATATTTAATTACAGTTGCAATATCAATACAATCTATGACATGTTCTTCTAACAATCATTGTGCTGTCATGAACAAGCATCCTTCCTATGAAGATGTGAGAAAGTATATCATCTAACTACACGGATATAAACGGATTTATTTATGCATTCAAAGAATCAATATGCTTCAAGCAAATTGATTGCTATGTAAAGCGCATGCGAAACTTAAGCTAATTCAAGACTTGTGTTAGTATGGCTGTCTGATACTGTGGCAAGCATACGTCCGAATGGACAGAAAAGATCAATATTATCAAAAACATTACGAAGAAAGTGAAATCTGTTCGTATTCCATACTTTTAACTGACNATGCTCCAAGTAAATTGATTGCTATGTAAAGCGCATGCGCAAAAATAGATGTTGCATGTGCTGCCTATCGAAGTACTTTGACATTTTAAATGAGGAGACATATTGCATTAGAACAGTTAGTTTCGAAAGCTCATTTCCTTTTTTGAAACTTTATTATAGTTTAGTTATGGATATTTAAAACTTAAGCTAATTCAAGACTTGTCTTAGTAAGGCTGTCTGATACTGTGGCAAGCTTACTCACGAATGGACAGAAAAGATCAATATTATTCAAAAGATGACGACGAAAGTGAAATCTTTTCGTATTCCATACTTTTAACTGACAAACTATTTTTCATATTTTACCAAAATAACGTCACGCGAAAAAAGCAGCTAATAAAAAAAGAAATGACCAAAGACATATAAGCAACTTAATATACTAAACATGTTATCTTAAACATCTTTAAACATATTTTTTGTAACATGTATTTAAACATATAAAACACTATTTGAAACGGTTGCATAACACATGAAAGCATTAAATGTGACATAATAAAACACACATTTTATTTTACACATATCGGAACCTCATTTGGAATTTCATATGGGGCAAATTGAATAGGTGGCTTGATAGCTCAATGTTTATCCATTCCGGAAGCCCTTAAATAACATAGCTCATTAAATGTCAACTCAAGTTATATGTTGTGCTAGGTGAGCAATACAGTTCCACATCAGCTTTCTTACATGACGACTTATAGTTCTGAGCAATGTACAAATATTGTCGGCTTTGCTTAAAATGTTTGTTGGATCGATTTTTAATTGCCAGAGCTGCATTATTATCAATATTGGTTTTATTGCATGCGTATCGATTTACATATAAATAAACTATATACGCTCATCGATTAGAAGTAGATGACATAAGCCGAATAAAATACTCAAGCATTAAATGAAAAACCTGTAACGTACTTAAGGCCGAATTCAAGAGTTCAGTTGTTTGCTTGCAATAAAGTAGAACATTTGTAAAAAAAAATCATAACTACGATTCACCGATTGAAGTAGCACTGTTAAATCATTAAACTAAATCATGTTTACCATAGATTTCAGTTGTTTAACTACATGCAATCAATAATTGACCTTCACTGTGAATACAATAATTTCGAATGGAACCGCCATAGAAAAACAGTCGTGTGTGTGTATTTCTCAGTTTATGATGTCCTTCCGCGCCTGAGGCTGCATTATATAAGGACCCGGAGTGTGTCCCAGCACTCCTATCTAATTAAATTACAAGAATCACGAATGTGAATAATAGCTGCAAGTTCCAGCTATGTTGTTGTTCAATTTCTTCTTTTTCAATGTATGTGTGGTCTTTGGCTGTGAAGGGAAGCCGGAGTACCCGGAGGAAACCCCATCTTTCCGCGCATGGTTACCACAACCCAAATTCAAGTGCTCCCGGGCACGGGGATTCAACCTGGGTCGCCGAGATAAGCAGCACGTGTACCAACCACTGCGCTTACCGGAAAGCCAATAAAACAGTTATTAAATGTTATGCTTGTCGAGCTGTAGCTCATAATAACATATTATGTGTATTATATATTTAAGCATAAGTAACATTGTGCACTATGCTACGTCATAGTGAAGTGGTATTTTCGCGCAGAACAGGAAGTCATTAAGTATCTGCGGCTATAAATAGATCAGCTAAAATAAAACTTCTGTCATCGATTACCTCCGCTGGCGGTTTTAGGACTACAATTTACTGTTAATAGCGTCTTAAGTTTAATATCAGCCAACTCTAAGTGCGTTTCTTAGAGGTCTATAAGAAACAGGAATAGACTATTCAAAGAATAATAAAAGTCTGTGGCGTTTTACACGCAAATTATACACACAATCAAAAGCGTGGTTGGTTTTTTTATCCTTGCAAACGTTTTCGACAAATCTCATAGCGATGACTTTTGACAATCAAAGTGCTAAAGAAACTGCAATAATAGGTAATATATATATATATTATATATATATATATATATATATATAAAATAAAACGCTTTTATTAAATTTGCCGTAGCTTTCGACCTCTCGGTCTTCTTCAGCGGCGTTTATTTGTGAATAAGCATATCATCTTTAGCGGAAGTGACGTTATATTATCGCACGTTACATTGCGCGCCAATTTTAGTCTTTTGTGTTTAGTCCATATGGTTTGAACGTCCTCAGTTTGCGCTTCCAAAGTTGTTCGATGGTCTTCCGGTACTCGTCGGTTCCATTTAATTTTTCGAGTCCCATGACCCGGAAGTCTGCGACGCTGTGGCCGTTTGTGTAGAAGTGCTCGGCTACCGGGTCGTTGTGTCGAGTCCGTATCCGGGACAGGTTAAGAAGATGTCGCTGGTACAGGGTATCTCCCGTTTCTCCTACGTATACGAAGGTCTTACACCGTTCGCAGTGTACAGCGTAGACTACATTGGTGGATTTGCAGGTGACCTCGTTCCGCACATTGTAGCTTTTGCCGGTGGTGTCGCTGAACTTTTCAGCCTCCATCATGTATGGGCAGATTGCGCACCTCTGTGCCCCACAAGGTCCGCTCCTGTTGGGAACTCGGAAAAACATCCGGTTGTGTTTTTTATGAACTAATATATCTTGAAGGTTGCAGTCTCTTCTGAATGCTGCTAACGGGGGTTCAGGAAATACGTTTTTCATATGATCTGAAGTGTGGAGTGTTGGCAGGTGTTTCCGGAGGATATGGCCGACATTTGGTAGCGCTCTGGAGAAAGTGATAACGAGCGGTACCCTGGAAGTACTTTTTGAAGGCACTTTCGTATGCAGCAGATTTTCTCGCTTCTTGCTATCAACTTTCTTCAGTTCTGTCTCGACGAATCGGCCATTGTATCCTCGCTTCTGTAGTTGCTCTTTTATCTCATCTCTGTGTTTTTTGTAGTCCGTCTCTTCCGAACATATTCTTTTCAGCCTCACACCTAAGCCGTACGGAATGGCCTTCTTCGTAGACTCGGTATGCGACGAGTCCATGTGCAGGTAGAGGTGCCGATCTGTTGGTTTGGTGTATAGGTCTGAAACCAGCCTTCCTTTTCGAATAGACGTCATGGTGTCTAGGAATTCGAGCTGCTCTGTGGAGTAGCGGAGCTCTAGCTGTATTCGTGGATGGATTTCATTTGCAAACGCATGGAATGTCTTTAGTGCCTCCAAACCATGTGTCCACAAGCCCCAAACATCATCAACGAACCGGAAGTAGGCTATTGGATGTTTATTTGATTTTGAAAATAACTCTGTCTCCCAGGCTCCCATGTAGGTCGATGCGTAATTCATACCTAAGTGCGATCCTATAGCAGTTCCTTCATTTTGCAT
>VMBQ01003267.1:0-43971 GCA_007657795.1 Dreissena rostriformis
TTATGATTGATTTCGTCACATTTGTCTGATCTGAGTCAGAAACGCTTACCTCTGAATCCCAAAAATCATAGTTATCATCATAATCATATGTCAAATTTTGTGTATATCGTGCGGAAACTATGTGATCATTATTTCATGTACCTGTTATCATGTTAGCTTTGCATAATGGTAGTTAAGACATCACGCGGGAACACATTTCATGTTAGAACCCCATTTGACATTGACCTTTGTCATATCGAAATCAAAATGGATGGGCGTCCTCTTTCTTTCCAAGTTATTATTTTACCACTTTAAACAATCGTATATCAAAGCATTCATTGGATATTGTGTGGAACCGAAATGGTCTATTGACCGACCGACTGATGGACAGGTGACAAGCAAACAACGGGTTTAATTTTCTAGCGATTGCATTCGATGCCATGCATTGCTAGAAAAAAAAAGTTGTTGACAAATATTTGTAAACAACCAATACAGTTTAAGCTGTTGTTTTTTAATGTATTTTTGCGTAATTGTTGTTTTCTTTAATTCATGTTTGTTTTGTGAATAGTTAAATGATAAACAACGCTTTCTCGATTATAAAAATAATATTGTTCTACAGTTTACGGCTTCCTTCACGAATACATCGATAACGTAGAATCGGGCATATAAATATTGAATGTGAATTTACTGTTTTTTTTTTTGCGAAAATTGGGTCGTGAAATTTAGCATAGTCCCACGATTACATATGAAATATATTGCAATTAACCTGCGTATGGTCAACTAGAATGCACTTATTATGACGATACCATCTTTTGTATCTTCGTTGTTTTCACCTCTACACATAGCTTTTTGAGGTTCAGTATAATTGGTATACTTTAAAGCAGTTAGATGAAAAGTTGAAAATGAAAGGTACAAAATATATCAACAAAATATAAGTTTTTAACAATTGTAGAACCTTTGTTAGTAGCACGGAAAACTATTGCAGTTATTAAAGACAAGAACATTGTAAGGAAATACCCACTTTTTGTGCGCACATGTAAACAAACACAAACCCTCTGCAGTGTAATATCCCGTTTGTGTTGAAGTTAGAGTTTGCAATCAGAAGTAAAACAACTTTAAGATCTGTTTAATATGTTCTCATTTGTTTGCGTTATTTTCTACATTATCAGTCGGCGAAATAGTATTTTTAGAGCATATGCCCATACGGCCTACAGCCTTGGCAAAGCCAGAGGGCCGAACAGCTTTTCATACGCCCAAGATTTTTTGTGCAAAATAAACAGTTTGTTGTTAGTTTAATTACAAACAAGATGATATAACATCGTTACATAGTTTTCATCTGAATTTCACCTGAAACATAAAAACAAATTGTAACCAAATGTGTGTTTCTCTCAAGAAATTTCTTGTTTAAAAACCAAGAACGTAAAAATGAGTTATAAAATTTACGCAAGTGTTCGCACTATAGAATATTTAAATAAAGTAAGTTTTATTTACACTCAGATCCACCATCTTGAAATTTTTTGCTCTGAAGTTCCAGCCTGGTTTTTATTTGACTGTCAGTGCTGTAAAATGATTATTTCGAGTTTAACTCGTACATGTACATCACGCAAGGAAAATCCAATCTACATTTCAAGAACAAATCTCGACTTCTCACAATCACACTTATTGTATGTGACGTTAGGGCCTTATGTTGACTCCTGGTCTAGCAACAAGTGTGTTAAGTAGCTAGTACCTTATATCAGTTTCAAAACGTATTTAAAGTTTAACAGTCAACACATTTATGACAATGTCAAAGATAATGAATAATATTATGGTGACGGGAATATCGAAACATTATTTTCCGTTTTTTTCCGCTAACCAATCGTTGAGGACGACTTATATAGACAATGGATACTTTGATGACATATTACACAAATCTTTACAGCTGGACAAAATAGACAAAATGTTTTATTCCATTACTGATGTAATCAGGACAAAATAGACAAAATGTTTTTATTCCATTACTGATGTAATCAGGACAAAATAGACAAAATGTTTTTATTCCATTACTGATGTAATCAGGACAAAATAGACAAAATGTTTTTATTCCATTACTGATGTAATCAGGACAAAATAGACAAAATGTTTTTATTCCATTACTGATGTAATCAGGACAAAATAGACAAAATGTTTTTATTCCATTACTGATGTAATCAGGACAAAATAGACAAAATGTTTTTATTCCATTACTGATGTAATCAGGACAAAATAGACAAAATGTTTTTATTCCATTNGTTTATTAAGCAGTTGTTTAAAGGAACAAATAATAGCATGAATTACACACGTTTTGATTCCTACTTCGATATAAAAACTGTCAAGCAGGGAGTGGCGCAGAATAAGGAAAACGATTATCCATATTAAGTGAAATTTGTTTGCCAAACATAGTCAAAGCTTCATATTTTGCCAATTATGTCCTGATAACCTGAAACAGTGTTTTCCCATATATTTTGTGATTGATTGTTAAAAATAACCAATGAAAGGTGCCAATGTGTTGTTTAATCTGTCAATCGTGGATGACAAACACAGTTTATTTTAGAGCTATGCCATTCTGTTAGCTGTCATAACTGGAGGTTTAACCTCAATAATCTTAGGCAACAAGCCGACCAACTACTGCCAGTATATTCAGCCCATTAAATAAAGTCAAGAGAGTTTTTGAAGATCAATTATATTTTTACTTTGTCGTTTGTGAGCGGTTTATGTCTCACTCATATATTTCTAATTATTATCAATTGTAATCATTCGGGCGACTTTTCATAACCAACATGCATCAGCAGCAGAGGCTCCAGAACTAACTTTATGTGCAAACCATATTTGTAACCGACTGATTTGGAGCAACTAGAGGGAAATAATCTTTTCGTTTCATTTCAGACACTATTAAGCATCTTAATGTTGCCGTTTGTTTCATTAAACGATTAACGGACAATAAACACTCTATATCACATGCATTCACTTTTGAAGTACATGCCCAATGCAAAGCTGCTGACAACATAAACAATCGGCTTTCATGAAATGCACGTTTGCTTTTCAAGAATGTAATATTTACTTTGGTTTAAGCACAAATCCGTCGCAATACAGAATATGCGCTGTTGTATGACGGAGTAACTAGCTCAAAGTCTTACAAGGGACGGATAAAGCAACGCTTTCATTTGCCCAGGCGACTTGCAGATGTGTCCCCTGGATCTGCAAGTCATCGCAGAGCAATACGGTCAATTGCGCACCATGGCAATAGTTGCTATGAGCTCATTCACAGCACGGATTCGTACCACCACAAAAATATGCATATCTGTTTTATGATGTATAAAATCATTACAAAAATGGATCACGAAGCTAGTGGAGATTTACAATCTAAAATATCTTACCCTTTCATCTTCGTCGCGAAATCGATGATCGATTGAAGGTCACTGTTGAGTAGGAATCGCATGAATTAATTGTTATCCCCTTCTAAAGTATTAATTTGGTCAAAATTATAAAACAGAACATAAATTGGAATAAACAGTTTGTCAGTTATAAAAAAAGGGCTATAGGTCGATCGCCATGGGATGTCTAAACAATAGAGTATTATTTGTACTTATCAAAATTGTGTTAAAATATTTAATGCATTCATACGTAAACTCTTAATCAGAATCACTTAGTCCACACAGCTGCAGTGTTTCTCTGACGTGGTGGCACTACCTGATAGTACAAAGACGAAGGTGGGAGCTCATTTACACATCGGGATGTTGAAAGTTTAATACACTTTCGCCTGTCTATTGCGTAACCAGGTTTCCAGTTTATGACTGATTTGTAGCCAATATGTGTCGTGTTCTGAGACGTACAGTCTTATCAGGGACGACAATTTCCGCTTTTATGGAATTTATCGTTTTAATGGTGTCTCTTCTAAGCAAAAATCCAGTTTAGGCGGAAAGTGTCGTCCCGGATTAGCCTCTGTGCGGACTGCAAAGGCTAATCTGAGAAGACACTTAACGCACATGCATTATGCCCAGTTTTCTCAGAACAAGACTCATATATCGTGTGTGAATTATGTCATCTCTGAGAAATGCGCATCAACATGAAACGGCGTTCATCATGTATTATATAAGAGTAATCGATGTGTATTTTGATAACCTGTTCTGGTTTCCAGAGTTTCCCTGCTTGGTGGTTTTACGCAATTGTATTAGTTACTTAGATTAAGTTTTTAACGTTTGAAATGCCAGCTTAACAGAATGGAGGGCAATCGCACGGGTAATAAAAATACATAATACAGCGTACATTAGTGTTTGTCCTGATTTACACATGTGAATATAACATTGAACAGTAGTTTAAAATTATTTACTCTATACACAAAAACAAGGCAGTGAAACCTGGCTCGAGATGTAATACTATTGCAACCCACTGTTATGTTTTATACTCGCTAATAAAAAATAGCAAAAGCCATGTAGTAACGTTTCGGCCAGAGTCCGGATGAAACCAAAGTTTTCCTAGGGTAACACCACTTTAAATCCAGAGTTCAGTTCAACAGCGTTGTCTGTATGACTACCTTAGTTGTGAATTCACTCTTGCTCGCGGATAACTGTTGTTGATATTTTCATTTATTATTTTATTGCGTTATACATTATGTTTTAGTTATATTAATAGCAAAGGTTTTATAAAGCGAATTTCGCTCATGATATTGCATTCGAAGTGTAATAGGAATCTGATATAACAAATAAATATACATTTGTTTGTGATTGCAAATAATATGTAGAACGGTATCTCTTTTGCACCAATATGGTGCTTAACCCATTTATGCCTAGAGTCTAGAAAAAAGGCCTTGGCAAACAGCGTAGACCCAGATGAGGCGTCTCATCAGGGTCTGCGCTGTTTGCTTAAAGAAATTTCTGTAAGAAATATTCTAAATATAGAAATAAATATACTAGACATCCCTACTTTTGGAAATAAATTGATCCAATTTAGAAGGATGGGAGAGTCCACTAGGCATAAATGGGTTAATTATTGGAAACAAACTCTTGGCATTTGCCTAGAGACACACTCTCAATAAACTCAAATGTAATGTGTTTTTATATTTAGAACCTGCGGTTTGAAAAGTAGTAGTATATGTTTGACAAATGAGTTGTGTCAAAAGGTATGGAATAGCAAACAACTGAAGTGCATTCAGCGGTTTGATCTTAATAGTTTCAGACTTTTGGACTAATATCGTGATAGTGATTTTTGCTTTTGTAATAGTAAGTGTTGGCTGCAATTGACGTGACTCGAATCAAAGCATAGATCTACAAATTTAAATTGCATTGATTGATCAAAATATATTATTAGAATTATACTTGTAAACCCAGTAAATACAATGTGTATGTTTGTATTACTTAATTAAGATTTTTATTTTAAGACTAAGAAAACAGAGAAGCTGAAAACAGTTGGAAATGGTCACAGTCCATATTTCGAGAATCAACCTTTGTTTTATTAACGTTTGTTCTTAAATGACATAATGTATGTAGTATCTATGTTAAACTGGAAATCTTATTTTATATCTAATGATACCATTTGCGTGGTCAGCAAGAATTTCACAATAAGTGGTGTTTATACACTGTAATTTTCTCACTGATTGTTGTCTTGTCCTGAGTATGACCACATGAGGTTTATTTGGGGGGGGGGGAGGTGATTTGATGTTCATCAGTTGTAAATAATCCAGTTCTCATGTAAAAAGGGAGCATTCAACTAATAATACAGGACAAGTAATTATCACTCCTGCATGAAGTGGAATAAACAATTATAACATTTGATATTGAAAATGTTCGTGGTGTTAACACATAAATACACCGAATTTATAACAAATTAATACATGAATACTAATATTAATAATGAACCCGGTCGTTAATTGCAGTTTAAGAATTTTGCCTATAGTGCCTGTCACCTCTAGTCTTTTTAGTCAGTACTACAAATGGCAATGATAGTATGTATTGAATAAATACCCCATTGTCTTTGTTCGATTCGTTTGCTCAAACTGGACAGAAATTTACGTTTGAACATCGCATGAATACAGTTTAATTTTCTTTTTGGATAGTTTTGTAAGCATCGTAAACTCATTTACAAATGTCGACGATATTGGGAATAACAATAAAAAAATGTATAATAGGTCAAAGTGCACAACATATGGAAGTTGACAGATCATGATTATTTTCTGTGTTTTTTTTTATACATGATTAGCACATCAATTATATTGGAGGTGAGATAGAGTTCAACCATAATTATTTATATATAACCATATGTCAATCGAACACACCTTCTTGAACGTAGAGCAACAATTTACACTGGTTTGTAAATTAGATTAATAAACTGCGATGGCACATTCATAGTCAATGATTAAAAGTATCAAATTATGTATATCATACATTTAGATAAATAAATTACCCCTTGCAAATAAATCAGTTTAATTCATTTATTTCCCCAAGATTTCAACAACATGTTAGTGTCTTTTTTTCCAGTTTCGACTTATTGCGTATGCGATCATTCATTACTGGAAAAATAGAAAGTAAATAGTTTGCTGAATGCTTGGGAAAATTAACTTCTGCTATGTACACCATCAAAAAGTTTGTTTACATCAATATGCCTAAATTTTTAAAGTTATTTTACAGAATCAGAAGGGTTGTAATATGAAAGTTCAGTAAGTTACACATCGTATGTAAGAAGCCATTTGTATCATCTTATTATACGAAAATAACTTCAAGGTGTTTTATTATGACACCATTCAATTACCATTTTCCTATCAATTAAATGCATTTGTCTTTGTTGTATATTGGTTGTTAACGTCAATTAAGAACAACATATACTATATTTAAAATGTAGAATATATTTAAGATGAATTGTATTAAAATTTGTCAAAACTAGTTGTTAGATAAAACAAATATTGCCGATCTGACTATGCCGCCAATATTTATGTGTTTGGGTTATGGGTTAAGTCAACTATTATCAAACTGATCACGATTTGAGGATTAATCTTTACTCAATATGTTATATTGAAAGTTCTTTTACCAACGGTTTATGAACAAGTGGTTGTATATGCTCATGAATGTACATCGTCGTGATTGGACAGTAAATGTATACACGAGCTCATTAATAAGTAAAGTAATATATTAACAAGACGTCAGAATACCTGCACAGTTCATTTTGACAAGTTTCTACTATCGATGGCCATGATAGGAACGTCTTCTACGCTATACGTTTTTGGAATTTGCAATAACATTGTTTAATAAGGCATTATTTGTAGTTCATGATCAAGCCTCACACTTTCAAGACGGCTTAATTTATCCAAACAAAACATACCATAACATAACATAAAATATGGTTAATGGTAATGCAAGGCTTCCGGCCCATCATACAATTGTTCAATAATCATTCAATGGTGGTGACAGAGAAATGTTTATTAATAATACGTTATAAACGAGCAGAACATGTAACACAAAGACATAAGCATACAATTAATATACCATATCATAATCATAACTTTGACAAGTAAGTAATTAAAGCTATATGTTTAATAACAAAAGTACTTGTAACGTCATGAAACATTTAATATTTAATGAAGTATCAAGCAAACGCTTCTTTCGAGTAGTAAACGCTTCGTGCATATATTTTGCCATAGCAATTACACTCTTGCTGTCATATTTTGACATCATTTTATAAAATAGATTTTAAGTTAAATACTGGTTTTCTAATAATGTCCATTACATATTTAAGTGTTATCGCATCATATAATGGGCACACTTAAACTAAATGGAATTCGTCTTCAAGTACATAAACATTGCGTTTTAAACAAAAGTAACAATATCTATGTTCTCTATATATATTCATGTGTTGGCCCTTTTTAATGTGTAGCTCGTGGCTTGAACAACGAACATTCGATAACGCCCTTTTTAAATACGGTAAATACATGTTGATGTATCTCTCGGTATTCAGGGGTGTTTTGGTCCTCCATTGGAGTCAGCTTTGTCCAATACTTAACACAATGCGACATATAAGTTTCATGCAATGGATGCCGTCAACATTAATACAGAGCGAGAGAGAATGGTACATTTCGATACATAATCCCCGTGGTACATTTCGATTTAAACACGCCACGTTTTTACAAAACAGGGAGTGTAAACGAATGAATGAATGGAGGAAATACAGAATATATCTATCTAAGTATTTATCGAAATAAAATAAACCAAATATTTATTGTAGAACGTTATCTCTACCTGCCAATATTGCACATACATTGGTAATTGAGGAATTGACATCAACTCTGAACTTTAAATGAATTACAAATCAAAGCGACAGTTCAACTATCAATGATCCTTAAACCCGTAGAGTTGGAGTCGTTGTCGTATGTATATGCATTGTGTTCATAAATGCGTATTGCCATTTACAATAACCTAATCAAGCGTACAGTAAAAATAAAAAATAAAACATCTGATACGAAAATTTTATAAAATACAATATATTACATTGACAATTTCAAATAGACACAAACGTTTGTTAAGCAACACACAAACTATGAAAAAGGTTTAACCAACAATAACGAGACACATTTATTCAATTATTGAAAAATCAGATAACTGAACAACAAGGGAAAAACTAATAAAAAAACATATCATAAGTGAATATTATAGCGTCATACATTCCATGTTTGCAATAATTTTCAGTAAAATAAAATGTTAGTCAATACTATACAACCAGGTTTAAATAGATGTTTTCAAACTGCTGACGACATGATTAATTCAAATTGAAATATATAGGACTAACGTCTCTTCAAACATACTCAAACGCTCAATTAATCATCTTATGAAAATTGTTTGTCAGTAATTGAATACATTGTAGCGCTGTCTTAATGTACATGTCACTTCCTGTGTATTACCGTAATTAATTGTTTCATCGAAGCATCATTTCTGCTTTTGATCTCACTCAATAGTGACTTAAGGCCATAAAGTAAAGTAAAATACAATGATACAATATGAGAAGGTTTCAAAGAAACTGACGAGGCGTATACAACAAGTATATACCTTGCTTATAAGAAAGATGCAAAAAGAAAGATGGTTTTAATATGTTTTCTTCGTTTTTTTTTTAAATAAATGATTAAGACTATCAAATTACTCGTATAATCTAGAATAGAAGGACACTCATATAATGGGTGCAATTATATAGGAGGTAAGATAGAGTTCAACCATAATTACCTATTGACACATACGTCAATCGTACCAACTTCCAACTGGAACCGAATTTTGAAGGCCTTTGCAAAGAGTTTGGATCCAGATGAGACGCCACAGAACGTGGCGTCTCAACTGGATCCAAACCGTTTGCTATTCTGATAGTATTCTTTGAAAAAAAAATCGAAGAAAATGCAAATTTTAAAAATTCAGCAGATGACATTTTAGCAGACGACAAATTTCCCAGCATGCTAATAATATCCCCACACTCGTATTTAAATTATATTAATAAACCGCGATGACGCGTTGATAGGCACAAATTAAAAGTATCACCGTCAATCACTGAAGTATCTTTAGTGTCATGCGTTTCCATTTTAGAGAATCGTTCAATACACTCAGGATAATTGTTCAATACATTAAAGATAATTTGTCAAAATACTTAAGCAAAGTTGTTAATACATTTAAGATAATTTGTCTATTATATGCGCATACTTTATAATGCATATATTGTTCTTCAAAGACAAGTGTTTTTATTCTCATCTTATTTTAAAGAAGATGTATATGACGGTGTTGTTTAAACTGGCAAGTTGTTCATATATATACTTTGTTCCTCCATATACAAGATACGAAGATCAAAACACAATATAACTATATATGAACAAGGTTTCAGGTAAATACAAATATAAACGATATATAAGAGTGTTAACATCAACAACAGCAAAAAAAGAGACAACTTTATAAACATTATTATTTAGTAAAATCGCGATGCTTTGTTATTTTTGTTACTTAGAAGAATCTCCAAGTTGTCCCATCTAGGAGGCAAACGCGAAATTCTAGTCAGGCAGCCAGGAGTATCGTGTTATTATGATCATCATGTTACGTTAGATATATAACCAGCCGATCACTAGCCTAGCACTGAATCACGAAATTGCTAGACAGACGATGCCTGGCTGTAAAAAAAGACTATTTTAGTGTACTGTATATAATACATATATCTTAATATAATCGCAAGGTAATCATTTAGTGAGTCTTCTACTGTAAAAACATTTTGCAGACTTGTGATGAAAGTCTTGTATGATTGAGGTTGTCATAATAATATATATCAAGAAACATCCGGAATATATAATTGCACTGCTCAGAAAGACTAGAGCGACACATCTGGTTGAAAGCACTAAGTCCGTTTGAGTCTATTATGGTATTCCATGACAGAAGTCACTTAAGTTTTACGCGAAATATGTTTTGTATAATAATACTCTCGGAAAACCATTGACACCCGACAACACTGTTTAATGGTTGTGAAAAGCATTAACGTAAATAAAGTAACATTAACATATCCATTTATTCAATCTTTAAGTTATGCATGTTTCGGGTTTGCGTTTTGGTTAGTATAAAATCTCCCTTTGTGTACATGCAATGATTTATTTATGGCCATTGTACGCAAAATGTATTTGGCTCGGTTGAAGCAAATTATTCGCGTAACTCAATATGAAGACACGATACACAAATTATACACTTTGATACATTGCACAACACTACATTTAGAGTGCCTTCGACCCTGGTACAACAAACCGATATTCCAGATTCATATTTATGTATAAGACATAACAAAGACATATTATAGACGGAAAACGAAAACAAATAGATGGAATCCAAATCATCATCGTTTTTGTAATCAATTTCATGTAGTACCAAATTGGGCATCTGTTTCAGTAATATTGGCAAGCTGACGGACACTAATTGAATTTATCTTGTTTCGTTTTGTCGCTATAAGACACTGGTGAATAGCAACACGGTTTCGTCCAAAAATGTAACCGCATGTATAAACACTATCGTATCATTTCAAGACGTTAACATGTATACTCTTAACCACATAAATGTAAGCAGTGCAACTGTTTTTTAGCAGTACTAATTAAAGTGGATTTTGTAAAAACAGCATTAGCGCGTACAAAATAAATTTAACATACTTTGATAATGTTTATATATGTGCCAATGTTTACAATGGTGTAATAAACGAATTCGCATTTTTAAAGAAAGCATTGATTGTTATAATTAAGTAGTAATTGTATCTGCAAAAATGTAATACTGACTTACGTTTCCTATTGACTTAGTATTATACGTTCACAAATAGATCATGGATCGATGATTGCATTGAATTAACCATTTTTGTATTACACAAACTGTTATACTTGTATCATTATCAGAAGATTTAACCTCTATAGCATTTTAAAATAGTACCTAAAAAAGGTCCTCATCTAATACCGGAGGATTTATTTCAGAATATCTTCATTTAAGAAGCAGAGAAATAAAAATAATCTTCATGTGAATAGCATATGCACACCATAAACAATGGCATGACTATATAAATCACAAAACACCACACAAAAGTGTAGATAAATATAATATAAAAATAAAGGATATTCAGAGACATCTGAAAAAGATACGATTAATAAATTTCAAAATTTATTTAATACACTGGCTATGCTACTAACTAAGTGACATACTAATGCAAAACGCCGTTCGCAATATATACAGTAAAAGTGTATTTTCAAACACTTTATCAGGAAAGAAATAGTATAACAAAGCCACCCATGTGTTTTTTGTATATTGTAGCCAATCCCCGATTGTCATGTTTTGAAGGCAAGTGACCGAGTGCCTTAATAATAACAAGATGAGACCAAATTAACATTCAGTGGGAAGATTATTTCGCAATCCAGTTTGAATGTTGGCCCACAAGCTGTCTATCTGCAGAGCTTTTCTCTGTAATTGACAACAAAAACAATCAAAGCGCTGAAGGCACTGAAGTTGTTCGCTATTGCATAATCTTAGACGCAACTCAGTTTTCAAAATTATGTTATAGCTTTTTATATCGCAAGTTTGAAAAGAACACAACCCATTCACATTTATAAAGAGTGTGTCTTAAAGCACAGGTCAAGATGTGTGTGCACTGTTTATCCTCATATTTATGTTGTAAAGATAACTTAGACAAAATGTGCGAATTGCACAGGCTAATCAGTGTGCACAGGCTTATCTTATTTGACAAGCATAAAGCCCCGTTTTCCCTGAAAGCAACGAATATGTACATATTTCAATGATAAACACAAGACTTGCCAATGTCGTCGCACGAGCTGTTAAACACTATTGATAACATACTCGATCAACCACTAAGGGATTTAAATGTAAACATCGGGTTTAAAGAGAAGACAATCCGCAGTGTGTCTTGAAGTGTTCCAGTATAAACAGGCAGATGCGGTGGTTATCGTTCCTGGCGTCGTCTGCATAATTTTACTGCAGGTAGTGATGTCGCTAATGCAAAGCGTGCGTTCTCATTGGCCAATATAGATTGTCAAATACGACGCTCCGCCTAGCGTACTTAAGCAGCATACTGACTTGGAAAAATCGCTCTACATAAATTGCTCGCTAGCGCGAACAACTAAAAACCTCAGTTGCTGTTGGCGTTACACAATAAATTAAAAGCCATACGACAATATAACGATGAGGTGTTAAATGACACTTATTGTCTTATATTGTCCGTACATTGAACTAAACAGATACATAAATATTATCAAATTAAAGAAGGCAAACACTACATCTTTGAGTCCTGTAAGTCATATGGTTGTTGTTGTTGTGTTCAATGCCTTTAAAGACGCGCTTTTCAAATAAAGTGTGATAGTACAAAATACGATTACGTCTGGAATTTCCTTAAAACGATTACATATGATTTCATTAAGAGATATTAATATATAATTGATAACAAACACTATTAAATAGATCATGCAAACTAATTCCTTAAACTCACACATTAATAGACCATGTTTTTCGTTTTCCAATTGAAATCTCACGCATGTACCATTGTCTTATTGACTTAATATGCAATTGATACCAAATGTACATATCAAGTTTACATTAATGGGAAAAGTATGTGCCCATGTGTTCACAATCCACCATTGTCAGATATGGTTAATCAACAATTACAATTACATTTACAAGGATCTTTGAAGCGCTGAACAGTTATTGCTTTGTAAAGGTTATTAAAGGACGCACTTTCAATATTGTGTTTATGTATGACTATTAATCAATTGTATTCATTTGTCTTCGTATGTATTAAACTGATGTTTGCCCTATACGAAAATACAATATATATAAACGGTAACGTTTTGCGATGTGAACCGAAAGATAAACAAATTCAAACCCGAGGTGGCTCTTGTAGTTAAAACGATTGCAGCATTTATACACATTACGTTGTAATTAAAAAAGAACATTGTTTGGAATTGTATCGTTGTATGCAAGTTACGCATTATGTTCCCGACAGTTCATGCCCCAACAAAACAATGGTGTTATATTCAAAAGTATTTAAACTCAAAATGCCAGCTATGGTCATTTAAGTAATTCACACGTGTTATGAAGTAATTCAGACGCGCCTTTGAAACAAATTATTCAATTAAACAATATCATTGATACAAACATTCATTGTTGTCAGCGACGCTAAAATACATTGCTTCAACAACATTAATTCAAACGTCTTGTAATTTGACGTTAACAGGTAATTTTGATTGGATGATACAATCACGCGGCCTGTTTTTATCATTAATCAATGAACCCACTCCGCATGCAACAAACGTAAATTTTGACGACCTGACTCATTTTTCATAACCACGTTTCCAAATAAAGTGAATGTTTTGCGTAAATCTTACGGTTACGTTTCTTTAAATGTGTCGATTGCGATACTTGTCGATAGCGATATGACGTTATATTTTGGCATAAACGTCAACGAGTATTCCTTTCGACAAAACTATAACCGAAACTGAAACTGGACTGATACACCAGGGAAAGAAACTCCGGTGTAATCTTACGAGTGTTAACATTATGAAATATTGCCTGTGTGTGCTGTACATATTGAAAGTATTTTCCTGCGTTTCATCGGTGTATGCACTGTCTGGTAAATTACTTCTTCGCTCTTATGCACATTAGGTGTACTTTTCATACATCAATTCAATACAGAACAATGCTATTACTTTCATAAGTAAAATCAATTTCATTATATTGTGTGTTATTTATGCTTACTTACAACTGATTTTGCGTGATCGATCAGTTGCTTTGGTTGGGATGTCAACAAATGAACGGTTTCTGGCGCATGTTTAAAAAGAAATTAACACATAATACAGAATGCTACACACTTATTATACATAATTGTTCAACAAAACTCGCATATATTAGAAATAAGACGTCTTAATAATTTATTGAAATTTCAAACATGTTTTTGTTTAGGTTGCATTCTCTCCAAAATTATAGGGACATATCGGGATAATCAAAGTATTGTATTTTTCAAAAATAAGATAATTTTTTTTTTTATTGTGTATGAACTTGTTTTCTGACAAATGTGCCATTAAAAACATTTATTTTATGAATTAACTTTAAGAAAAAAGTTTGTATAGGAAAAAATATAATTACAAATGTAATGAACACGAGGCACTGCTATACATGCGCCATATTGATAACGGGCTTTTGTTAAGTAAACTTCTCATTGAAGCATGCAATATAGTAGGCGTGGGTTTGAGTCACCGTTGAGGCGTGTATATAAACAAATACAAACATGAGATATGCTCATTACTAAGATTTACAATATAAATTATGAATGCACGAATATAAAACAACAATAAAACAGAGAAAATAAACAGGATACAAAACCTTATGACTGTAGTATTATGAACTTAACATAAGACTCTACATCAATATCTGCTTGCATAAACATCCTTAGAACTTATTTGATATTACATCATCCATAATAATCATGTTAACAAATTAATGCAATTCCTGGTTTTACCCCACACATTTTAAAGCAGTTTTCATTTCCTTTTGGAAAGACTGATTAACGAATGCGTAAATGATTGGGTTAGCTACATTATATACAAAGAAGCAATAGAAAACAATCATGTTCGGGGGTATCAATTTTGTTGCCATCAGCCATCCGGGCAAAAAGGCGACGATAAATACAATAGTTACAACGAATAAAATCCCGGCAGTTTTAATGTTAGCGATCCGATGTTTTTCACGAACAGACTTCCTGGTATCTTGACGATATACATTACAGCTTGAAAGTTTCGGCGATTTTTTGGCATCGGTTAACTCCTGCATTTCACCGATGTACGCCATGTCTTCTCTACCTTCGTCCGTATCTTTGTCCGAATCGGACTTCATTATAAACGATGTTATGACTATTCGACCGTTTTCGACTTGGCGATTGTGGATGTTTTTTAACTTTCATATCGTTGGGTGGCATACATTCTGAATTGTCGGTTAGCTCAATATGGTTACGTTTTTTGTCGGTTGGAAGAAAGCTTTCGTCTTCGTTCTCCTCCCGTATTGCACAATTAAGCGCACTTCGTCCACGCTGATATGAGACACCACCGGTGTCTTTTCCCGTGCTATCTATCCTGTTCAACTGCGAGATTGACTCTGTGCTTTGCATGGACTCCATAGCCGGGCGTGTGTCAACAGAACATTTACTTTGATCGGCCTTATGCGTGGCCACGCTCTTCGAATCGGGACTATTCGTGTTACGAGAAAAGAACGAGGTCAACATTGTTGACCACCGTCCGGTGGAAACTGAAGACATTTTAAGACGTTTAAACCGACGTGTTAATATTGAGTGATATATCAATGCATACCGAATCGAAACTGTGATAATCGCGATGAGGAACAAAGACGCATACAACTTTTGATATGCTTTTCGAAATGACGTACTGAGTATAACTTCATTTGGAAAACAAAATCCGGTAAAACGGAATTCTTCGTCGTTTATGTTTGTATACATTTCCTTCACATTTTCATTTTTTGGACATTCAATGTTGTCTCTGTTTCTGTTAATCGAACAGTTCAACGACATGTGTAAATTGATTTTCCACGCGGCATTTAACGCGTTGTCACTTCTTACTATAGTATTATCAGTGTAAACATTATTAAGTATCGGTTCAGGGAAACTATCGTTTCTAATTATCAGTATAGAGGTTTTACGATGATAGACTCCGTATGCAAGGCTGGTGATTAATCCGAGAGACAGAGAAAACACCAATAACGACATAATTATGCGCTTTGCGAGTCGAATATTAAGAACTTTCATCCATGGGCGGCAAATGCAGAAATATCTATCAAATGCGATGGCAACCATTACAAAAGCACTAAAAGGGACATTAGATGTTATCAGAAACTGATATATTTTGCACGCGATGTCGCTATCAACCTTCTTGTAGTTGTACTCTACATATAGCGTGAAGGGAATGAGCAAAATACAAGTTACAAAGTCAATCGATGCCAGCGTTAGAATGAAAAATGTGGACGTGTTCTTGTCCTTCTTCCTAGAGAACACGTAGAGGACGAAGGCATTGCCAGTGGTCCCTATGACGCTGAACATTGACAGCATGCACGTAATGACTATGATCTCGGGTTTGTCCGACGGGTTCTCCGTCAACTCGTCGCCATTTGTGGTTTGATTCAGCATGACGATGTACTCTAGCAAGAGGCTCGACTCTGAAAGAAAACAATAATAATACTTTGAATAGACGGAATTCGTTTTACCAAGATTATCATAATACCCTGATATATGGATGTGTTAATATATCATGCTAAACAATGGAATACAATACCCTTTAAAACCATTTAACAATTATCAGTCTAAATTGTTGACTACAAACAATAGAACTTCTTCAAACTAATGATATGACAAGCATCTCGTATATAACATTTCAACATTGTTTAACTATGGATAATATGCATTCAAATAAATCGACTTTGTAACATCGCCTTTTTCAAATGCTCTCAGCGCGTATTACAAAACTCCATATTGTGTTCTTTTTTAATATTTGTGATTTTTTTGCAGAAACAAAATTCAGAAATAATCAAATCTAGACAATTATAAGGATATACATATTAACTAATAACCGCAATTATTTTATGCTTGTTTTCAGTCACGCGAGCCTTTCTAGTTGCATGTAGTCACCAATAAATGTTCGGATAATATCGCAATTATTATCTATACAAATGAAGTTATTGTAATGTTCCCGATGTTGTTTCTACAGTGGTTTTACGAATACGAATTAAAATAATAATAACATTATATATATGTGATATCAAGAAGAGGTGGAATAAATTGGAAATATTTCGAAGCTTGCTCTTTCATATGAATTGTCTATTAATTAACTTTTGAATAATAAATAAAATATGAAAATGCTTACATAAATAGTGTGTTCTCCAAGTGATACATAAAAGTAAACACAATTAGTTTCTTATGATTTTAATCCACCAACCACTTAAAGGAAAATGACATACTTCAGATGCTGCAATGCTATCTCTATCTTTCATGACTGTACGGTGAATCTCCGTTACTGGGGAATGCCACGACGCAGAGACAAAACTATCGCTATTGGTTATTAAAGGATTGCCGCTGCGGCATCCACTACATGGTAATGTTCAGTTGTAGAGCTATGTTTCAGATACGTTTGTATTCCAATAACTAACTATGTATCACTCCGTCTTCGAAAGTAATGCCTTTTCTAAAAGAGTGTTTTTTTCGTATGGTTGAAATTCCATTGTGCAATCATGCCCATGCATTTTGTGTTAGTCCCTGTAGTTTTTGTGTATCCGTAAAATGTTGATGTAGTTGGGACTACTCTGAAAGATGAACGTTTATTGAGGTACCGGGATTTTGTCGAAATTTTCATGACATAGTTTTTTATTTAAATTTTTGAAATCGGATGTATTTATTTTATAATTGATGCAAAGCATGCATTATCTGAAATACAGGAAAGGAATTGTAAAATACATGGAACATTTGCCGTTTTATAATCGGGCACTATGGGCATCGGATTTGGTGTAAATCTGAAATACTGAAAACAGACCATTCGCATGTTCCTTGATCCGCATTACTATTATATACGATCAGAACATATGGTCATTGCCATACTATCAAATTAAATGTCTTAAAAAATGATACAATAATGGGTAACACGATTTATAAAATCCCACACTGTATTATAAACAATACCTGGTATTCGTATTACACAATGATTATTTATGCTACGCAAATCAATAACATTAAAAAGAATAGTTGTCGTAATTGTTTTTCTTCACACTTAACATACATAAAGATGTCTAGCCACCGTTTAAGAAATTATAAAGCAACTGCCGAAGAAGTTGAAAGAAAGGTACAGTTTTATAAAATCCTGAATACAATACAACAGCACATCCGGTACAAATGAGTAAGCGTTTTAAATCAACATTACTTGGAATAATTATATAGCGGTAAAGGAACAACTTCATGTTGACCTGATGCATATATAATACAAATGCATGCTAACACCAATATGGTTGGACTCTTTCGCATCACACATTCGAATAATTTGTTTTATATTCTGACAACCAACGTTAAATTGAAAGTATTTCGTAAGCAACATATTGTTATAAACAAAATGTAATATTATATATATATATATATATATATGTGTGAAGATGCTAATACTTCGTCAATTAACACACGATAATTATACATACATCCTAAATAATACATCCTTGTTGTTTCGTTCCACTTGTGCGTGGAAATAAAATGGTGCGAACGAGATGTAACTCAATACATTATTTAAATAATGTAATAAATTGTATTTGCACAAATTACTTTGAATGAAGGCAAACACATTTTCTCGGATCATTGAGGTACATGTGCATGTGACGTATTAGGAAATGGCACTGAACTTCAAACAACCCCATGTGGTATCGATTTCGAAACTGACTGTTCATTATGCGTCTAAGTTTTAACAGTATCGTCGACATCATCAATTAGCTTCAAAGCATTAACCTAATAATACGAAACTCATCGAATACTTATAAGAGTTATATTTATAATAAAAACCACGAGCGTCAAACTGCGTTACTGAACATATCAAACTAGGTGGGATAAATAATGGGAAATAATATTTCTAAATTATTTCCGTTGTTCGCATAATAATCTTTTGCCAAATTAATAAACTTTTTAAGAAATCTGGAATATCTACGTTCACTGTAAATTATTATTATTGTTCAGCAATATTATTACTCGTAGTATTATATCATCGAAATTAAATGATTTTTAATGTCACAACTATCCACATAATACATGCAAAACAATATTCGTATTGTTTAGGATTCAAAATGAGTACCTGTATGTGCAAAGCAAACTCCAAATATTTCATATTTTCGAATGCCTATATATTGTTCACTGTATAATTCACTCCAATGAAGCAAGACTACTAGTGGTGTTTCCTTGTATTGGGAACTCTTTATATAGGGGATCCGTTGCAGTGACGCCAATGCTTTCCCAGCTGTTCAAAAACCCATAACATCTTTAAAAAAGGGCGCATCAGGCAAGTCTGAATCTGGTGTAAGTATAACTCAGGGATAACGCATTTCACACGACACAAATATGTGTTATCGCAAAATATAGATTAATACCAATCATTCTTAACATTGTTGTATATAAATACGCCTTATAGACAAATACAGTATACCTAATCATATGTATACTACATGTACATGCTTAAAACAATATCTTATGTATACTTCCGTTTTAGGCATCATTATGATTATGAGTATGAATCCTTTTAGAAATCTTTAATTTGTACGTTCACGATGATTTACTTTAAGTTTCAATTCTCCTGCCATAATATTATTCGTATTATACTATCAACAATGAAGTATTGCTAATGAATTTTATTTCTAACTTCATTATTGCAATCCGAACACGTGTGCTACCAACATGATTACAATCTTTATAACGTATATAAATACATAGCAGATGTATTCATTTCATTTTTATCAACAAGTTCTGGCTATAATAAAGCATTTCGTAAACAAATGTTGCCGCCAAAAATGAATGGCATTCGTTACTATAACATCCTGCAACCACACCTAAATAACTGGTTAACAACAGTCTTCTACTAATAATATCCGAAATTGAAACATTACCGTGAATAATTGTCCTAAAACAGTGATCTTAGGTCTGTCGAGGAATCTTTAATTAAAAATTACATCAATTTGGGGCACAAGATGGTATCTCACTGACAATTTGACTATTGTCTGGTTTTGCGTATTAGGAACTATAAATAAATATGTCTACGAGATACACGTCTGATATGAGCAAACACTATACTTGTATATGAGCAATGTTAATGGGAAAGTATCACATTACATAACATCATTTCCTCAACTAATGTTTATGAGCAATGTTAATGGGAAAGTATCACATTACATTACATCGTTTCCTCCACTAATGCATATGAGCAATGTTAATGGGAAAGTATCACATTACATTACATCGTTTCCTCCACTTATGTATATGAGTAGTGTAATGTTAATGGGAAAGTATCATATTACATTACATCGTAAATGGCAAGGTATCACATTACATTACATCCTTAATGGGAAAGTTTCACATTACATTACATCGTTTCCTCAACAATGCGTCAGTTAGGTTGAGGAAATTTTTTATTCTGAATAATATTGTAAACGTTTTTGTATTATACTTTTTCATTGATAAACAATTTATTAAGCCGATACAATGTAATATACATAGACAGCCAATGCAAGTAAAGACGCGGATACAATTTTCAGAAGTCATATAGAACAGAGAGTTGTGTTGTTATTGTTGTATGCATACATATTTGTAGCTCAGTACATCTTACACAAAGTACATAAACCCAATGCGCTGAAGTCTATACAACTAAAAGCTTTTTTCGAAGTCTTCAAATGTCAATTCGCATTGAGCCAGTTGTAAACGGCATCGCTTTTCACATTAGATTCGTCACGGGTTTTTAAATGACAATAACACGACAGAAATCCAACTTGTATAATATGCTGGTTTGTAAAACAAAAACAACAACAAGATCGTGAGTGTGACGAAACATTTGTTCAAACGAGGAATTAAAGTCAACCACACATATTCGATCACATAACAGTTTTTAAAAGAATATATTGCAAAACAATATTAAATTCTAAAACGTTTTAAAAAGCATCGCCCGCAAACGTTTGCAACTCAAATCGAACGATTTTATTACAGTTTCTGTCAAACCCTGATAATGAAATGATCTTTCTAGAAAAATAACATTGACTTTTTTCCAAACAGAAAAAGCTGTCCTCATAATTGGTGATCATTTGGAGAAATCGATAGTTGCATCGTATCACATTGCGATTACGATTTTACTTGGGATGTGATCTTACCTTTTCCATTTGGGGAAAGTATTCCAGGGGTCGCAATTGGTTACAAGCTTATATACAACGCCATGCGAATATATATATTTAGTATAAAATGTAATACGTGTAGATCTTTTGTTTAAAACGAGTAATGCCCACTTACAATGATGCACACATTTAATAAAAAAACGAAATCGGAGTTTAAGCTTGTCGTCAAAAAACGAGTACTTGTTTTTTATATGTCGAAATTATTTTATTATTCACTTAGATATACTTATATATCGGATATGGTGCAAGCTTCCTTTTAAAACAACGATGAAATTAATATTATATAGAAACATCGTTAGCTTACGCGCATATAAAGATATATCTTGGGCTGTCTCTTTCTCATTTCTGAAATATTTTCTGATATTGTTTACTTTTGTTTTTCTGGTTTCTGGAATGAACGTGCAGTTTGACAAAGCCGAAGTTGCCGTAAAACGTAATTACATCAATGTCAAAATGCACTTCCGAATGATTCAATAATGGTTGTGTGATTTATTTTGACGTACAGAAGTGCCTGTTTGGAACTGTGCCTTTAGTATCCAAGACAGAGACATATCTAATATAAACGATATCATGTTTTCCCGTATTGTTAAATCGCATCTAAAACATTTTTTTTTTTACTTACAATGCGTTTACGATGATCTCTGTGTTTCTCTGGGTATATTTTATTGTTTGATCAATATTTCATACGGCAATATATGGAAAATAAACACAACAACATAAATTGAATGAACGAATATGTTTTATGTAAACATAAGATACAAACAGCGACATAAGGTAAATCTGCCATGATACGCGTGTTTGATAATTTTCACAGCTTCACGTTAATTTGTAGTATGTGATGGGAAATCACATGTGTTTTATGAATATTTCTGCATACAACATACCAAAGGTGTTGTTTATTCTCCAACAGTATTCATAGCTGTTTTATGTGATTGTGTTTCCGACTGAATACGTAAGCTATTTCAGTGTTGTGAATTTAGTGCTGCCTGTGATAAACTCCTCATACGGTGTTTTTCTGTGTAACAGACAGGAATTTGTATTCAAATGACGTGCAATACATTATTTACGATGTTTAACAAACGAAAAAAATGTGTTTGTAAGCATGCATGCACGTAGTTAATCAGTCAACTTTTATGCTTTTTCAATTTAAAATTTATAATTTTCATTTTGTATTATCCTTACAATCGACATTGTTTATAAACAATACAATCCGCGCGTTTAATGTCATTAAAACATGTATGCATGGTCATTACGGATGAATTATCTATATCACAATCCAAAAGCAAGATTGAAGTATGTAAATAATGTGTACATTGCCAGTGATGATCTTTGTCTTCGGCCACAGCAAAACGTGCCAATTTAATGTTGTTTTTAAAAGGATTTCGGTGGACTTGGCTAAATGTTATTATATTTGCAAAAGTTAAACATGCCGAACCCTGAGATATAGTAATTAAATTGCATCCGTATCGGCTTTTGGTTCAGCTACAAAATTGAGATTTTATTTGTTTGTCTTAAGATACACATTGAATAAGAGCATTGACCGCAGTATTCACAAAGACAACTGTTCATACTCAAGCTATGATTTTAATTATAAAACTCTATAAAGCTATCATTTAAGAGAAACTGATTGATGAAAATCGGGAATACATATTTTTCTACAAAGTATACTAACCGAGGCAGAAAAGATTTCCCTTTTGAAATGGGTATTGCATCTTCTCAGGTAATGGAGATCATTAACATTGTCACTGTGTTTGAATAAGTTTACACAATATGTAAGGCATTCTTTAAATATATTACTATTTATCAAACATAGTCCTCGCAAATCGTTTCATAGGCATGAAGTCGTGAAGAACATGTGTACATATGCATGCATTCCGGTAGTATTAGTGTATACATATATGCAGAAAAAATCTGACGGACTTCAGGATAACAACGCTGGTTTATACAATGCATCCTTTGTTATAGAAATGTGAACAAACACATCGTTTAAATTAGTGGTTGTAGCACACTTTTATCGAATTGTTCACAATTGTCTAGAACAATTTTCAACATAACACGAGTAGTTTCTTTACGTCTTTTCACGTCCAACAGTCCAGGCATATGTGTGGTTTGTAAATTATGTTGTGTCATTTCTAGCGATCCGAATAAGCAAGGTAACCGTTAATAACTAACGCGCACATACATTTTAATTTATTTGCCATATATACCGAACTATTAGTTAATACAAACACATCTCTAAAAATGCTATTTTAAAAAATAGGTGTGCTTCTGATATGATTCCTGTAAATAACGCATACTATTTGTCACTTATAGTGTGTTGAATACAATCAACTAACATCACTATTTTATAAACAGATGCCTATTTAATAAATGGCAGACTTTCATATTCTTCATAAAAATTTAATGCAAGATTCGTCATGAAATGTGCACACATTTGTAAAAAAAGTTTCGAAATGTTATACATATACATCATAGGACCAGACTGAACTGCTTCCATGTTTTACTTCCTTCTGACACAAAGTTATAATGAGATTTGAATGTTCATTTCCGCATACTTTGCTATAACGGAATGAATCATTAACGACATGAGTGTATAGAAGCAAAGCTGTGAAGACATATGAATGTTTATGATCTCAATTGCTTGTCAATAAGCTGCGAACGTTCATTCTTTTAACGGGAAAGCGNAAAAAAAAAAAAAAAAAAAAAAAAAAAAACACGTGTTTAAAACAAATTGTGCTTGGCCATCCGAAAGAGACAAAAACAAATAAATTGAGCCGCGTCATGTGGAAATGGATCTTATGTCATAGGCTGCAAACGTAGCTCCAGACCAGCGTCAGCATTAGAACAGTCTGGTTAGGAGTTTCTGTCTAAACTGAGAGAAATAGTTGTTAACTTCTCCGTCTATTTCTGGATTATGTCATCTAATGTATAACTATATATTAATTTGAGGAATAAGGCAGATAATGAGTTAAATCGGCGACAACATTGATTACTGTAACTGGTTCTTTCCATTTTTTGAGAATAATTACTTTAGCATGATTGTAAGAATAGAACGTGTATATGATTTTCGTCTCCATCAATAAGCATTGATATTAACAATTTAGTCATTATTGGACTGTACACCAGGGCCCGGTTGCTCAAACCTTTAACGACCCGTTATGGTAACAATCTTTTAACTTCAGACCCAAATAAAATTAGTTTTAAAAGCAATGTTATTATCAAACATTTTCCAATAATATGAGGAAAAACTTTGATTGCAAGTAACACAAATATTAAATGGTTAAAAATAATGTAACACAAATAACTTGATCCAATATTTAACGTCTGTAAGCTTAACTCGCCATTACAGTTTTGAGCAACTGGGCCCAGGCGGTTTTATCGGAACATAATCAATAAACGGGTGCATTCGATACCCATAAACAGTGTGTGGTTATTTCCTGTATTATATGTGAATCGCGAATTTGGATGTATTGGGGGCAACGTTGACGGATTAACATTTTAGGTGCGTTTTTTGAGGTACCGGAATTTTGTCGAAATCGGATATATTCATCGTATTTGTTATACAAGACTTGCACATTCTGAAATGAAAGAAAGAACTTGAACATTCCTTGAACGTTTGCCGTATTATATAAGGGCACAAAGGAAATCGGTTTTGGTGTAAACCTGCCATATTGAAAATAGCCCATGCGCATGTACCTTGATCCGCATTACTATTATATACGATCAATACATATGGTCATTGCCATACTATCGCCCTACATGTCCTTAAAGCGAAAATCCTACGCAAACCAATATTAACATACATAACTGTCGAAAGTATGTGTCTTTATAATATTATTAACATGCAGAAAGATGTCAAGCAACCTTTTTAAAAACAAAAAAGGAACTACTGGAGAAGTTGATAGAAAGGTACACTTTTGTGAAATCCTGAATAAAATGAAACCGTAAATCCTGTATAAAGGATAATATTTTTAACGTAAAAATTAATTAAAAACATTTGGTGTATCTTCTTTGTCCGCTTACTGATACATCGATGTGATTGGTATTTATTAAATGTAATGGATATGTGAAGATCTATTGATATTGATAATATTTTACTTCTACTGTTAAAGGCAGCATAAAAAAAAGAAAGAAACATTACAATTATTTTGTTAAGCTGAGTGTTTGCTAGTCACAAGTCACCTCAATAGCATTAATGCTGTCATTACAGTTGTCGGTCTTCAAATAGACACATAACAAAGTTAATGCCTTCAAATTTATGTACTCAACAAACATTTAAAATGATTGTCCGAACCGAAACAAAGCTTATCAAATACTAGTTTTTATTGTAGTCTTCCAACCTCAAAAATCGTTATTAACAAATTCGTTTTCGGATTATTATTGCTCTTTTGCAGTAAAGAAACAACTTTATGTTGATCTGATGCATGTTTCATACAAATGCAAGCTAATTACCATCATCTTATGCATCAGACATCGGAATCATGTTTTTCATTTTCTTAAGAAATACTTAAGCAACATATTGCTATAAACATAAAGTTATTTATTGTGTAATGAAGATGTAAATACTACGTCAATCAACAAAGGACACTAATCCATACATTTTAGATTATTCACGTGACTGTGGTTTTATTCATTGTGTGTGGAAACATTAAATTGTGTTAATAAGATGCAACTCAGTTATTTATGTAAATGTTTTGATAAATTCGATTGGAAAAATCAAATTACTTTAAAAGATGAAAAACGCATTTTTTCTGATATTTGAAGTACATGTGCACGTGGTTTATGAAGAAAAAGCATCGGACTTCAAACAACACCTTGTGGTATCGATTTCAAAACTGACTTTTCATTTCGAGTCTAATTGTAAATATTATCGTATTCAGCATCAATTAGCTTCAAAGCAAATAACCCGATAATACGGAACGTATTTAATAAGTATCAGATTTATATTTGTTATAAAATTCGCTGCTTCAAATTGCTTAACTGAACATATCGCTCCAGGTTGGATACATAATGGGAATTTGCATTGCTAAAGTAATACCTTTCTTGGCATAATTATGTTTTGTTATATTAATATGTCATTTTATGAATCTTAGATATGTACATTAACTATGATTTATTAATATTATTGGTAATTCTACTGTTTTTATGTTATTCGTTTGTAAGTTACATAAGTATAGTATTTCTTATAAATTTTATTTCAAACGTGACTTTTGTACTCCGAACACGTCTGCAAAATATGACTTAAATCTCACTAACGTATGTAACCTAATAACATAGTTATTAGCGTATTTACAAGTTTATTAATACACAAATACACGGAACATTACGCCAATGTGATAGTTGTAACAATGAATTAATGGTACATATTTTTTAATTCCGACACATATACCATGACGGAAACATTCTACGATAATATTTCATTTCGTGTACAAAAGCTGTCGCCAACCATGTATGCCATTCGTTACTATTATATCATGAAACCACACATATTGAATTTTTAAAAACGATAAGTGTTTATTTATAATTTCCAATATGTTAACATTTCAGTAAGAAAATGTCCTTAGCAGTGATCTTAGGTATGTCGGGGAAACTTTAATCAAATAAGAAATCAATTGGGACAATTTATTGTATCTCACTGAATATTTGAGTAATGTATGTTTAAAAAAATTAATATGCCTACATTATACACGCCTCCAATATGATAAATGTTAATAAATAATTGTCACATTAAATGACATTGTTTTCTCGACAATGTAACCGCGTGTAAAAGAAGGCTTTTCATATTGGATAATATTGTTAAAATGATGTCATAAACATCTAAGTAAGCCAATTAAATGTGATATAATAGAAAGTATATACAAGTACAAAGCGAACACAATATGCAGACGGCATATACAATTGATTAGTGCTGTAATTATTGTATGCATAGATTACTGCAACTAAGTAAACGTAACCTAATGTGCATAAATCGAGATCGTTAAAATCTATAAATTATGCTTCTAAAAGCTTTTCCCGTAGTATTTAAAAGTCAAATCCCAATACGCCATTTGTGAACGGAAAAACGTGTCACACTAGAACACGGGCTTTTAAATGGCAATAAAACGAATTATGAATTATGAAACATACTGGTTAAAAAAATAAATAATAAAAAAAAAACGTTTGTTTGTAGAATCATTTTAGGCAAACAATAAAGTCAATAACCCATAGTTGATCGAATTACAGTTTTTAAAAGAATGTATGGCAAAACAATATTATATTATACACCGTTTTATCATGCACACGTTTCAAGCTATATTCAAACGCGTTCATTGAAGTTTTTGTCAAATCCGTATACTTTAGTGGTTGCTAAATCAACGAAAAAAACTGCCCTCATATTCGGGAGATTGTTTTTATTTATTGAGAAAAAAAATCATGGTTGCGTCGTATTGTAGACAGACGGACACACGATTACTTGGATGGGGATCTTACCTTGACCATTACAAAATATTTTCCAGGTTTAATTGCTTGCAGGGGCTTATACAACGTCACGCAAAATTCAATATTGTATAGGGGAGCATTTGAGTTCGGTCCGTCGTCACCATACCGGACACGTTTTCCTCCGGATACTCTGGCTTCCGCATGACCACACTAATATTGAAATATTTCAGAAGAAAATAGCGGAAAATGTGCAGCTATGAGTCAAAATGCGTCCACAGTTTTGTGAGTGAAGTTAATTTATTAGGTAGGAGTGCTGGGACACAATGGCCTTATGAACTCCGAAATGCACACACACACAGACACACACACACACATGAACAGGTACACACACGCAAACACACACACACACACACACACATTTGGTGATTACATTCTGCAATCCGATCTCGAAGTAGTGACCTCGTATTTTGTGTCGATAACTAAAACAAAATGCTACCCAAAATGTAACGTACTGTAAAAGTAGGCCTTCCAGTTCCTAAACGATCGCTACGAGCACCAGCTGCTACCGATGAAGAACAGCAGAAACAAGAAGAAACAAAATCGAGGTCTCAATAAAGATCCCCATCAGCTTCCTATGTACATCTTCAAGCATCAACAACAGCCCCCCCCCTACGATAACAGAGGGACAGGGAACCAATTGGTTCAAGGCGAATCCTTCATGTGTATGTTCGGCACGAAGAGCAAAAAGAAATAATAGAACAACGGCACAGAAGACAGACCTCTGAAATTCAAACCCAGCAGGGCTTAATCTGGAGTCCGGACCTATGTTGAGGACCTGNAGGATGGTGTGTCAGTATTTGGCCCATATAAAGTAAGCAAAGTAAAGCGATATCCGCTTACAGAAATGTCAAGTGAACGAAACTCAGAAACAGAGCTGTGTATTTTATAATCTATGCTGTAAGTTATGAAAATACTCGTTCCCCTAATATTTGATGAACAATAGCTTAAAAGGCATTCAGATCCACATTCAGAATAAATGGTATTGTACATATCAGGGGTGAAATGTGTATCCTGCAGACAATATATATTAGCATTTAATTCTTTTAAGTAATTAAAAATGTTTAGCCTCTTTAATTTCCCATTTAATCCTCTACAGTTTAAAGTAACAATGGTCAGATCGGTAGCCATTTGGTAAAGGTAGATTCGATAATGACAAATTCAAATCCCATGCCTTCAATTGTAATATGAGTAAGCACGGGCATTCTACCGGAAAGATGTCCACGCATACAAACCAAAATAGAAAACAAAAAATGGGGATACAAAAATACTTCCCATCACTAATATTATAACTTTCATCAATATAACCTAGATGAACGGAATCAGCGTTCATTATAATTTTACATATTATATGTAAGGTATATCTCTCTAAATATACGTGTGACTTATACTGAGTATACTGAATATAATTGCATATCTACACTACTATGACATTTCTAGCACAGGGTTTCATTTCTTTCAAAATATACGAGCATGCTATATATTAAAAATAAACTAAATTTTATCGATTGGAAACCTTGAACTAAATTATAAAATAATATATGTCACTTCAATATTATATAACTATTGTGAACAATAACTGTGTGAAAAACACACACACTTTTTATGAATGCAGTACGCTTTGCAAGACCAGATTTCCCTAAAAGTTTTCTTTCGAATTTCCAGGTGTAGTTACTAGCAAAATACACACTTTATCATTAATAATTGTTTACAGTCGTGTGTATGTATTGTGTCAGACATTCACAGTTTCATTGAGTTAACACACACAACACCGTGGAGGCAGTAGTTCCGATTTAGACAGTATAAGCGATACTATTTCTTATTCTTTCACATGTAACGTATACCCTATTGACGAGTTCACACTAGTTATTCAGGGAAAGTCGCTCTGATACATTTATAGATCAAAGTCGTATACATGTTAAATAACAGGAAAAGAGAGAGTTACGTTGGCGACAATGTAACTTTGTACGCATGTTGATTGCACACTTACCAAACCACTTAAAATTATTTGTTTGTTATTTTGTGCGCACAACAACACGAGTGTGAATATATTTGAGATGTATCATGATTTTTAATGAATAGTTTCCAACACGAAAGTTAACTGAATTGGATTGTTATAACGAGTATCATTCGCTGTGGCAAACATAGAGAATAGAATTGTACATTATTGTTTTCGTCATTATTGAAGTCTAGCATGGACACACTGTCGTTCATACACAGTTTGAATGACATCCATACCAGCGTTCTGAGTTCTTCCTGGTATTGATATGCGTTGTATACATACATCACGTTAAACACCAGCGGTGTGGTTAGTTTCGGCGATGTTCGTTTGATCAGGAAAATATTTAATCAGTTTGTAAAAATTATCATAAATATCACATGCGAAGAGTTTTCAATGAGGTTATTTTAATAACTAACTTTTCATCGCGTTTAACCCAATGAACTTTGAAATGTGCCGTGTTTTGAATAAATCCGTACTTAGCTGAGAATTAATTATTTCATGAATATTCAGCTCATTCATATCATTTACTGAACTGCCTTCCTGACGCATACGCCACAGGACCTCTTGCACGATCTCAAACCGACGTTCAAGAAATAGACGCAGCATAGTATCAGACTCATCAAATGGGAGGTAATCGTTTAAGCATTGGTGACTTATGATCCATATCACCAATGCAACAATCTCTAGCTCAGCCCTAATCTTGCTATACCACATTAGAGGTTCAGGTTGCGATAAAATGGCTTTGCGTATTTTCTTCAATCTCATTAGTATGCTTGGACCTTCGTTCATCATTCTAGTGATCGATGTTACCCACACACGCTGCTGCTCATCTCCAAGGTCTCTTTCTGCCATTAAATTTCTCTCAGGCATCATATAGTAGGGTAGTTGCCTCGTTGTTATAACCGTTCTTTATATATCAAGTCCCTCTTGAAGCCAATAAAACAAACTTCCTGAATGAACAATGTCTGTGGATTATTTTCTGCCAGCCATAATACGATGTTCTTCATTATATATGATGTAATCTCTTTTGTCTGAGTCTTCAATATATCTTTTACGATCATCTTCAGTATAACATATATTTTGATCTGCGTGTCATTCAGATTATTTACAAGCTCTGTCTCAGCAATATTAAAGCATATCCTCCATTCTACATGATTGTATGCGCTGCCCTTATAACCAATGAGAGTAACAAAAGCTCCCATCGCAACCACTTTCCCAACAACCTCCGGTGTTGGCCAGTTACGAGTTCGATTGGCCCATTTCTGCAATATGCCTGGACAGTGAAAGTGAATGGCGTGTACCATATCAGCATTAATAGGACCAAAAGACCCATGGCATTGATGGACCAGCTAATACATGGTTGACAGCCCCTGGCATCCGCGGGAACTGCTCTATATACAGTGTACTGCTTAATAGAGAGTTACCGAGTCCATCATTACAAATTGAATCGATAATGGGAGTCGAGTATAGCGGAGCATGTCTCCCAAGTAGTAGTCTACAATATCCCGCACTGGTCCTTTGTACATCATGTTGAATAGAATGATGTCACGAGGAATGGTGCTTTGGTCAATACCTTCTTCCAGGCACATAACATTATTTGATACGAATATCATGTCTCTATCGTTCTCAAATACGCAGGTTAGCCCCTCTGCCTTGCTCCCTGCTATGATTAACAACACCCAACCATTATAAGGTGTATTTAGCAGCCTTGCATACTACGTGTAGGCGTCTCGGCGTATCTTTCTGATGGCGGGCCCATACCCAAGGAGATCCATAATGGTGCTTGTTTCATTGGATTCATCTTCATGCTGATACTGTAACTAAACACATTCAAGTTCGATTCATAACTTAACATAATATAGTTCCAATCAATCTTTATGTATTGTATATTTGATTATATCTATGTCATATGCATTATTTAAGCAGACACTATTGTATTGTTAAATATTAACATAATTGGGAAAAGTTTTGAAAAAATAAAGGGATAAGTTCTGGAACCGGCATTGATCACACACATCTTTTTATTTTTCATTAAAGACAATGATTGTATACAAAAGTTTGATGTAGAATATAACTTTACATTAGGATTCGATATGCACAATCAACAACGGACTTACTTAAAAAGCTCAGATAAATATTCAGAATGTTTAACCATTGTTGTCGCAAATCGTTATCAATATAACCTTGCTAAAGTTTTTGTTTTATGTATACAATTATTTTTATAACGGTTACTAGTTCAAGCAACAGGTGTCGACTTACAGGTAGAAACAAACCTGTCACTAATAAGCGAAACGACATATTAGGACTTTCGATCAAACACATTGATATTTACTTTCATTCTGCCTTATAAATACTATTTTCTGGGAAACTGTCAAAATAAATACTCTAAAATGTCTGACCATATATAGATGTTGCAGAGATAGTATTATACTTTTATTTAAAGGGACTTGTTCACATTTTATCAAAATGAGAATGTTTCAACTTTTTGTCACAGATTAAAAAAATTAATGAACAATGTACATCAGTGTGCGAAATAGCACTAATGCCGCTGACTTATACTGAATATACACTTTCCTTTACTAAAAATCATCGTAAGAAATTGATAGAATTATAAAGCGTCTCAGACGCGAAACGATTTAAAAGTGTCGATTTCTTGTGTTATCGTTATATTTTGTAACAACACGTGGATGTATATACAAAGTTTAAAATAAATGGCAACCCATGGGAAGACGGATGGTCAGGTCCGCAGATAATGTAGTCGTAAAGACTCAACGACGACCCGACCATAAACTCTAAATTACACACACACACACACACGTGAAGACGGATTGCTGAGTGGTTTCGGCGCTTGGCTTTTACTCCATGGGTCAGTGGTTCGAGCCATAGTGTGGTTAACTTTATTTTCCTCTTTTTTGTTTTTCGTTTTTTACTTTTATTCTTGTTTCTTTTTTGGAGCTCTTAAGTTCTGATGTTTATATTTATCAGTTTAGAGCATTTTATGACAAACTTCACAATATGTCAAAATCTGTGAACGAGTCCCTTTAAGTAAAACTTATCAAAACAACCATTAATCCAATGATGGAAAAAAATATAACGTGATTATAGAAAATAAATTATTTAACATTATTGTATCACCTTGGTAGATGTACTGTTTCGTAGTAGTATTAGTAGTAGTAGTAGTAGCAAATATAGTCCGAGTTGTTTTGGAGATTAATACGTAGCATAAAAAATCTAAACTGTTGCATACCCTTGATCTTCTTATCAGCCTTGGAGTCCATTCAGTGTAATGCCGGACACCTCCTTCCGCCATCTGTGAAGAAAGTGACGATTGTACCAAATTTAATAGAGGTTGAATAAAATAAAGGTTTCATTTTTAGGACCAGATAAAGCTCGAAGTGACGCGAAGCGTCTGCATGGTAAATTATCGTGGCTTGATCATTTTATATATTTGGTCATCACTCGGGAACATAACTATGTTTAAAATGTCTAAGTGTCATTTTTTTATGAATTGAAGTTTAATATAGTGCTGCTATATACATACGCACTATTAATGAAGGTAGTGTTGTGAAATGCTCATTATTAGGTTGGCGTGAGTTTGATTCGCACTGGTAGTGGGTTTTCGTTTAGTTGTAGCGTTTTGATCTAAAATACTTTAAAGTAAATTCGTGTGTATAGGTGTTTAAGAAATACATGTTATTGCCAAAAATGAGTTGCAACAGAAAATATTTACTTCAGTAAAAACAATTACCGTTTCAGATACAAAACATATCAGTATTTGTATATTTGTTTAATTAAGCGATACATATCACATACATATAATACCAGCTCCTCTTATTATCATAGTTTATAATCGAATTTAAAGAAGGTTGAAAAATGTAGTAAATTAATAATTGCATAACTACATCGCCATGCAAAGGTCTTATGAGTCCATATTCAGACTGGTCAAGTGAAGGTATTCGCTTTAGTGATTATTATATTTCATAAAAACGTTGTTCATGGTACTAGTGTATAATGGTTCATATTCTTTAATTAATCAATATGCTATTAACTTGTCACACACAGTCTGATTTATCGTTTTAAAGAACGGTCATTAATATATAAAGAACATTTGTAAAATAAATTGCTAATCCACCCGATACGACTCGGGTTATATTGTTCAAGAGGCCTTAGGTTAACGGAGTTAAGCTGTGCGGAAAGAACGGTGGTATTGCCATTATACCATTTGGTATGGGGTTATCCTCTCAAATAGATAACCTGGCTTTCAACGGCTGTAAACTACGGTGGGCGATCGAATCCGATATTTATAACCGACCAATCAGGAACGGGCTGTATTTACGAATCATAATATTTTCGCGGTAAATTCATCATCACGAAGAGGTTCAGACTTGGTACAAAACCTCCCAAATTTAAGCTATTAAACAAACAATAAATAATTCGTAATTTGCTAAAATTAATGCGTTTTTTTTTTTTGGTTATATGCTTATTTTACGGCGCTGTGTGATTTCTTTGCGTCTGCGTTTTTCTTCTATTTACATATCGTACGCGAGAAAACGTTGTATGAATATGACACAGCTCAATTATAGAACGGTTGCATAAATGCGTTTTTCAACGTTATCTACATGTTCTGCGTTTAATCGCATACGATATGCAAATAGGAGAAAAATTCAGATGCAAAGAAATCACACAGCGCCTTGAAATGAGAAGTGGAAAATAACGCGCATTACTATTAGCAAATAATTTATTGTTTTTAATCGTATATTTTTTGGAGGTTTTGTACCAAATCTGAACCTCTTTGTGATGATGCATTTACCACGGAAATATTATGATTTGTAAATACCGCGCAATTCTCCGAGAAGCGTTTTGATTGGTTTTGTGAAAATATCAAATTCGCTCGCCAAACGTCATTAACAGCCGTATAAAACCATGTTATTTATTTCAAAGGCTTACCCCAAACCGAATGATATAAAGGTAATACAGCCGTGCTGTCCGCACAGCATAACTCCGTTAACCGAAGGCCTCTTGAACAATGTTACCCGAGCCGTATCGAGTGGCTTATAAGTCATAAGCCTTTTACTGTAATCCATGTGAATTATATCTAAAAGTCTCGTGGTAATTGGTTTGTAAAAAGTAAGTCTAAGTTTAATATTAAAACGAATGTTCGAATATAAATGGATGCCCTTATTTGATAGTGTTTGGTTTATTGCAAAATTAACAAAGTCTAACGTCGACCTTATTTTGTCGGAACCTCAATATTTCAATCCGAAATAGCAACGTATAAGTTCTGATTTAAACCAGAAACGATCTAAGATGTTAATATTCATATTGCTGTTGGATTTTCTAGTACGTTCGTCTATGTTTCGAGGCCCTGTGTACATATATTTATATCAATGTTTTGTAGTTTTTAGGAACGACACTGCTTTTTGGTGTACAAGCTAAATGTAAGTACATTCAATGCTTTGGCGCAATGTAAAATCCCAACGACAACTATGCCCGTTGGCTCCGCTCGCGCATTTGCGTTTACCGATAAGTCAAGCGTATCGGTTAAGATTCATCCAATATATTTATAATTGTTTGTTAACCCGATGGCATGCTCTTCATTTGTAAAGGTACACTCTGTTTGGTATTGGTTTTGTTTACGCAAGTGCATAATGCTAGTTTGGAAACGTTGATTTTCATGCGCCACCTTTTTTACCATTTGTCCACATAATCCAGCGTTTTTGAAGATTGTGTTCGCTTTCGCTCAACTTTACAATGTCGTCAGTTTAAAGAATGACGCAACCATTTGTATTTCTTATCTGGATGCCACATATCATATTTCGCCTTATGTTTGTGAAAAAGTACTTACCATAGCCACAGGCGAACTTGCTACATGTTATTATAAGCCGCACAGCATATTGGATTTTCCTACTTTCGGTTTCAATGTTAAATGCGCAAAATGTCTTGTCGCAGCATTTTATTTCCAGAGTTTGAGTATACTTGCTGATATTGACGCCGAGTAGGTTTTGTTTTTTAAACGATATGCACTTCAGCCGGTCATTGTGTGTACTATTACAATTAAGTGGAAACGGATGGATGAACTTATAACGTATAAGAGGAGTTGTAAATAAGTGTTCGCTGTATGAAACAATACTGCATCATTATTCTTTATACGGAACATGTACACATTTCTGATGTTGAATGAAAGATGAGGGGTTTAACACGAAATGTCTGTATATAACATAATATAGAAGTTCAGTTATTTAAATAAAGGAATAATATTCACATTATATTTGGATAATATTGTTTTCATTAACAAATGAATTTTGCTTCATTCGAAACACTTCCATTTAGCGGAACCCGAATAAGTTTTGTTAAATAAATGTATACCATGTGACCAAGTTTAAAGTGCTCATGTTTAGATTAAACCACCCGATAAATCGACATTCGAAAACATAACCCCTAAGAAATATTTTTCGATAGTTGTTTTTCTCCTAAAATAAAGTAAAATATATCCTGATTAACAATTTGTATTTACAGAAAATTCTATAAATTACGAAATAAAAATCAGGACATCGGGAAATCGCACCAATACCCTCCCCTGTATTCGCGCAAACTCATTTTTTTCTATGCCGATATGATTTTTGAAATACAAATATTGCTAACTAGTGAACAATTGGTGAAAAACACGGCATACATCAGCCATACGTAGCAACGCCAACTCATGCGCAAGACGTTGTTTTAAGCGCACTATTAAAGTGGGCACTTCCCTATGCTCCTTTCCAGAGGATAAAGTAACGTCAAAACTCATTTTGTATCAACCATTCAAAGCACATTCATGAAATTTACTAATTATTTGATAGTTTCACTAAGCCCACTAATTTATTTTGAAACAAACTTATTCGTGCGCGAAGATATGAGCAGGAATGGGCAGACCCAATATGAAGCTCAACTGACCAACGTCTGGCAGACACATTAAAATAGCTTAATTAAACAGGATATATCAAGTAGCATTTATCAGACGAATATGCTATGAACAAGATCAAACTATTGAAAGGTAACATTTAGTGAAAACAGTAAATTCTACCTTTTTTGTTCCGAAATAATTGTTCAACTTCCGAAGAAAAGCTTCAAATTCAGTACGATCTCATATCCTTGCGTATTACTGTAGACTGTATATCTGTTTGAAAACTTCAAGTGAAATACGTATGTTAACATTTTTAAACGCTTGAAAAGTGATTACATTGGGTGATAGCTCGTCCACTTGCGCTGAGCGACAAAAACTGCAACATGATTTGCGCCTATAAATAGACGTGAACGGTCTGGCCATCTCGTTTGTTCGAAAACATGAAACATCTCACATTTCTTTAACAATAAGCTGCCATGTATTGGCTCATTTGACATCTTTACATTTAAGGATTTATTTGTTAAATCAGGGCATAGTTTAAGTTTTGCGAAAAAGATAGAGATAACAGTGACATATGTGGATACATGTAAAGTATTAAACTTAAAAGGCTGTATTCACTAAAAACGGCACATTATTAGGGTTTATGTGAATAAATTGCTGGTCACAAGTTATTAATTAAAATACAGTTGAAATGAACAACAGGAAAAACACTAGATCTAGATGGATGTTTGCAAAGTTAGCGTAAGTTCAACTCCCGTTCTTGTAGATGAGATTTTCATGTGTTGTGTTATTGTTCTTGATAAACATGAAGTACGTGGTGCTTTCGTTTCATGCACGTTTAGTCGTTTGTAGTAATACCTGTTGAAAATGTGAAAACGCAAAAACGTCAAATTAACAGCAGTTGTAGAAAATAATTTAACGTTTTATGTAGTATTAACTTCGAAAACAATACATCTGTGTTAACAATACATGGTTTGAATTGTATTATAATTGTGATCAATATCACTTTGTATGTATGTATGTATGTATGTATGTATGTATGTATGTATGTATGTATGTATGTATGTATGTATGTATGTGTGTATGTGTGTATGTATGTATGTATGTATGTTTGTATGTTTGTATGTTTGTATGTTTGTATGCATGTATGTTTGTATGCATGTATGCGTGTATGCATGTATGCGTGCATGCATGTATGTATGTCGGATTACAGCTTAATACTATTTTCAACAGACGTCACCATGCGATCAGACTGTACCATGTGAAATATGTATTAGATAATGGGCTGTATTAATAGAAAATAGGTCCCGTTGTTCAGGTATCAATTGTGTGTTTGTGTTTAATGTACTTGACTTTTCGATGCATTCCCTGATAAACAGTTTATTTTAAAGGGAATTGTTTATATATTTTCTTATTTCTCAGAAATAGCATTGAATGATTTACGAACAACACTACAATATTTGGAATAGTTTTATATCATTTGAATAGCAAGCAAACAAGTTGAACGAAAAAGTTGTCTTAAATGGAATTCGAACGCAGGACCTCTTCCAATAAAGCTTATACGTTATCACTAGACCAAACTAACTGTTGTAGTTATAACTAATGTTAAAACCGTATTGTTAAGGCTATGCTAGCAATGTTACTAATACGCGTTTTAAACTAATTATCGATAAAAAGCGTTCCAAACTTGCATAATTGTTTTATCGCCATTGATGAATAGCCATATACGAACCGATGTTTTTCCCGATAATCCTTAGCCAAGAGTGTTAATTTGCGTGTTTTTATATAATGCATACATGCTTTTTTGGATATTTTGCATTTTGTTTTGGTATTACCAGTGTTTCGACAATTTTACATTGTCATTTGAAAACCCCTGAACACATACACGCGTGATTTAGCAAAAAAAAAAATAATAATACATGTTAATAAATTATTTTCGAATTTCGTCATAAAATAGCTAAAAAAGGTCTAAATATGAATTAAATGCGTACTTGTTAGAAAAATTAGTATGTTCTTTTAGCATATTTGTTTTTTGGCAATGAAGATTTTGTAAACTTACATAAATATTAATTGTATGCGGCAAAGCGATATCTTAGGAATACTGGTCATAGTTAGATATAGTAGGTCTTTATGAAATTATGGTGTGAACGTGCATATTTGCCTGTGTGTTTTTGCATATTGTGAAAATAAATGTTGTTAATAATATTGTCGTTTTAATAGTGTGTATTTGAATAACAACCCATTACTTAAACCGTCTTGTCGAAGACACCCGATAGATATTCTAGAAGATGGGCAAAAATTCAGTTTGCGATTGGAGTCTAAATGGGTACGTTATTATGAGTGGTGTAATAGGCACATGTTCGTATTAAAAAGACATCGAAACGATCATGTGAAATTATCAGGCATGGTCTTACATAAGTTTCCTTTTGGAACGAGAACTTAATTGACATTTGCATGTGATAGTGTTCTGGTTAAACGTTTGTCATTGGGTATTTTTTCAATTATTTTTTATTTAGAAAGTTTAAAAGATCAGCGAGTATAACGTTTTTAACGAAATACCGCTGCTAAACAAAAACTCGGAGTCAGCGTACATAACAAATGATAACTCGATTTTTGTCGAGTTGATGTCATACTTCAAAATATATAATTCATCGCACATTCATCACATTTTCAAGCGACTCAAACATGTTGGTATTTGATTTCAGTCCAGTGCCCTGTCTTTCATAAAAGTATACGATTCACTACGTTTGTTATTTCAACTAGCTGTTTTTTTTCTATATCGACAAGCAACGTTCAACGCAATAAATTAGGCAGTGTAAGGGGATTTGTAAAGTAAGGACACATTTAAACCCTGCTTATAAAACTGTGGAAAAGACCTCACGACTTAAATGCAAAACTGGACAGGAATGTAACCTTGAGCGCCATTCAGGAAGTAAACGTAGAATGCCGTCAGGAAGAAAGCCTGGTTCGCCGGTCTGAAGGTAACCATGGAGCTCCACTGAGGATGTAAACCTACCTGGGGCTCCGTTGAGGAAGAACATTTGGTGTAAACCTTTGACGCCGGCCAGGAAGCAACCGGTAATGTCGGTCAAGAAGTGAACACAAAACGGCGATACGGAAGTAAATCTGAAATGCCGGTCAGGAAGTAAACATTGAACGCTGGTCAGGTAGCAAACCAGGCACGTCTTTTAGAAAGTAAATCATAAACGCCGTTAAGGAATCAAATCTTAAACGTCGGTCAAGAAGTTTACATGGAAAGAGAGAATAGAAGCATATCTAGAATGCCGGTCATACACCTAACCTTTATGTAGGTCAGGAAGTAAAGCTGAAACGTCGGGTAGAAAGTAAACCTGGAACGCCGGTCAGGAAGTTAACTATAAGTAAACCTTGTACGCATGCCAGGAAGAAAACCTGGAACGTCGATCAATAAGTAAACAGGAACCGCCGGTACAATGTAAGTAAAGAAACCTGGAACGCCGGACAAAAAATAACTGGAACGACGCCAAAAAATGCAACCTTGAGTTTTGAAGAACTCAACGGTGGTCACGTTACCAATACTCCTCCAACGCAAATGTTTTAATCGACATTTAACATGTCTGTCTTAAAAGAATCTTTTGGAATGAAATAATTTATGTGCAATCTTACACATTAAGGCTAAACCTTTGAACTAGAAACCGAAGGGACACTGACCAGATGCTTATGCATCAATGCTCATTTTGACGATTATTGTCGTCGATATCCAAAAAACTGTTTTAAGGCCATAAAAGATGAACGATAATGTATGTGATATTATTATGCGACATAAGATTAAACGATCAGCTTTAAAAAAAAATCATAATTTGCGAGGATGCGTAGAAGCCTTACGATGATTTGAGTCAGTTTAACAGGGTGTAGACATTTTCGCTGAACATTTGCAAAAATCACCATGATGTCGATAGAACGTAACGATGCTCATAACCGTATTTGATATATAAATAAACTTTTTCATCTGAAATGCGTATGCTTGTGTGAGTATTCGTAAGATAAAGTAGAAAAAACATAAACACACAAATGACATTCTACGAAACGAACGTTATTTTTTTATATTGTAATGACTTTGATTTAGAAGATGAATACCATTTTATATGTATATGCATAAGATTAATATTCCCTGTTTGGAGTTCTCCACAGTGCATAAAAGAACGAACTACATTGACAAGTGATTATTGCACAAGGCTTCTCCCATTGATATGATAAGTTGTGCCAATTAATTTCGAAATCCCAGCATGCACAACAAAATATGGGCCGTGCATGATCATATACCTTACGTAATTTGTTTTAAGAGTATGCGTATACCTTTCACTGTACACTGTGACATTGACCGTAAACTTAGCAAAGCGATTGAGTGAGCCGCACATCGTTTTGATATGCAGAGCATTTGGTGCCAATTTTTTTCAAATCCAATGTTGCACACACGTTATGGATCAGATAGATAAAACATGTTATTTCAGTATAACTAGCAAACACGAAATGTGCAGACCATTTCAAGAGTCAACAGTAATCTTTACCTAATTGAGAGTGACATTGTTGTTATAAGCGACCCCTCATCGTGATAATAATGGTGATTATTTTGCAAGCTTATTTAAAAATCCCATAATGTGCATTAAGGAACAGAAACAAAACATTGAAATACCATCCAATCGGTAAAAGCTAATCCATATGCCGCGTCACTCCTATTTCGAGGAGGCATATTCAGGATAGGGGACAATACAAAGAGTAACAACGTAAAGTACCGTAGTTTGTTCTTTAATACTAATACGAAAGCGTCATTGTTTTCTAAAGTGCAATCCGTTTGCAGTAAGAATAAATTGAAAGGTATATAAACTGATATAATCATACTGAAAACACTGGGCTACAATTGCATTTTGTGCTGCATGCGTTTATCCATCTTAGAAGTTTTAAATAATTGGACAAGTGTTCAGCGTTTTGAGATGGTTTTCCATGCAAAGGCTTCCACAAACCTCAGTTCAAGGTAAAGCATTAGTTTCAAGCCGTCATTCAAGCAAATGACAAAGTCAGTGAAATTAACTTTGACCGCTATGTCAAGATTATTTTTAAATTTCATAATGCATGATGAAGTTTCAGTTTTGAGAAGCCGGTTTACGCCCACATTAAATATTTGACATTCAAATTTGACATTGACCTTACAGATAGAAAACATAATTAACAAGGAACACATCGTCGTATCATAGTGAACATTTGTGGAAAGTATGATTAAATTGAATGATGATTGCCAAAGTCACAAATGGGAAAAGATGTTTAATGACCAAGTTTTACCTTAGTGCGACTTGCCCTCTGAGGTAGGTATACGAGTTTATCACGCTATTTGCAAACTCCTCATGGTGGTCATGTGTCGTAAATTATCTTAAAATTGCATTATGAATGACAAAGTTAGGAGTCCGGACAAGGTGTTTAATAGGCTAAATTTGGAATTTGACCTCTAAGTGGACCTTGACCTTTGAGGTAGGGAAACGGGTGTTATAACGTAACACGCCGTCCCATCATGACATGTTAGGTATTATGGTCATTTAAAAATGGCTAACTGAATGGAAATCAAATAAGTCTGGACAAGCCGTTGTATGTCCAAATTTGACCTCCAAGTGTGACCTTGTCATCTGAGTTAGGGTAACAGACGTTACTTGCGACACGTTTTCTGATGTTTTTGAACATGTGTGGCACGTTATTTAAAATTGCTTAAAGTATTACAAAGTTTCAGTCCGGAAAAGCTCAGACTAACACTCACAAGCACGCACATACTTAAACTCAACCATCGTGCTTTCCGAAAGCAGACTCAGGAAACAAATCATCTCATTCTGCCAATATTGCGATATGCATCGAATTGAAAGGCTTCCTTGAGGCATGTTTAAAGACATCAACTAGATAGTTCCTGTATTTTTATATTTTAAAGTGGCAGCTTTGGCATTTGAATCATACAGGTATGCAGTTTTGCTAAAATTCTCGAACACATATTAAAGAATGTCTTGTGTTTTTTTTAATTAACTTTATTAACCTCGTCTTTAGGTATGTGTAGGTCGAGGCCATCCTACTCCATACCTTACAAACATTATGTTTTAGAAGCAATTGAATACAGTTGTGTTATTATACAGCTTAATGGTTTGCAAGTTTATAACAAGAATGCAAGTTTTTAAACAGTGTACAATGTATGCATGTGTACATAGTAGATGAAAAAACTTCATAAAACCACAGAAAAAACAAGTAGCATCTATACTTTCTATGTAAAACAGGTAACTCTATACATAATATGGATATTTGTACTACACCTATCGTTGTTTTCTAATACAAATTGTAAATAAAGTGTTGATTTGAAAAGAAAAAAAAATGTGAAATCAACACCACAGAGTATAGTTGAAATATTCATTTCAGTGCACATCAATGAAAAGCAAGTACATTTTTAGTTATGGGTTCATTGGTTTAATAATCTTACAACTGACCAATTTGGAAATTCAAAGTCTTGGGAGATGGTGTGCTTTTGAATTTCCCATGCTAGTTGAAAACGTCTTTTAAGCCCTGGTACTGTTGGGATTTTACTGTGTTTTTTTACAAATAAAAACATACCTTTTTATTTCAATATAAAGAAGTGAAATTCCAGAAACTTCAGCAGTATTGTAATTCTATCATACACACCTTTGTGGCCCTTTATTTATGGCAAGGAACCAATTGCCAAAACGGTACAGTACGGCACAAAACGAAACAACATATACACATAGTAGAATAAAGCTGGGGTCACCGCCTTGGAACGGTCAATGCTAAGCATTGGGGGTTTAAACCAGTTAATGAGCGCTCAACCTCACACTTGGCCCAGCAATATTCATGATACATATAAGTGTAAATAAAATTTAACCTCATAGCATTGCAACTCAAATTAAACAGTAATAAAAGGGAATTAAAACGCATTCAATTTAATTACTATTTTATTACTCAATGGTTGAAAGGAGACCAGAGCAACAGAGTTACAACTTTTTGAGGCACGATGAAATGAAATTACTAACACGCATCAACTACATCCCTTCTTTATACAAAAAACGATTTCAGAATATAGCATCATAAAGTTTATATTTCAGATCATCATCGCGCACCTACAGGAAGAAGCAGCAATATTGGGAGTAAAAGATACAAATTAC